>JAUMGZ010189900.1:0-13330 GCA_032359645.1 Pododesmus macrochisma
ATTAATGTCTATCCGTATACATTATTAATGAAAGAATACCCTGCAACTAGAATTAATAAAGATATAAAGAGTATTCAGAAAATCATCAGTGCATTGTAAACACCATCCTGTGTAAACATTTGTATTTTGCACAACTAGGTGCCTATTGGGCCTGAACACGTAATCTATTTTTGACCACGGGGTAACGCCTTGAACAAACTTGGTTCTCCATGTCCCTAATGTTACTGCATACCGAAAAATTAAGCTCTGTGCCAGATCTAGTCTTCTAGATTTTTTATTTCTTTTAAATGTGACCCAAATTTTGGTCCTTAGTGGCGCCATATGGGGCCAAGCCGTATCATTTGAACCAAACCGAATCCCTTTCTTCTAGAGATGCTTCATTCCGATTTTTGTTGAAATTGGGCCTATGTTTTTTGAAAGTATGGGAAACGTTCCAGATTGACTTAAAAAAAGGTCTCAGTCAATCAGAGGCCATAACTACAAACTTGAAAAGAAATGGAAAATAACCACAATCACAAATCTGAAAGGGAACTGCGGAAGGAACATTTACATCAAGTTTCTTGAAAACCGGACAAACATTTCTTCACCAGAAGGTCAACAATTAAGAAGCTCATTGGGCCTTAATATCCCATCTGGTTGAAATCTACTCCTATAACAAATGAGGTCCGGTTGACGTTACCTTTCATACCGTTATATGATGCAAAATTAAAAAGTTGCTCATCGTGTTGACCTCTAACATTGTTGGAGTAGTTGAAATCACACTTTTATTATACTCCCGTTTTAACGAAGTGGGCGGTTACATTTAATTTTTTTGTTTTTTCCGTTCGTGCATGTGTCCTCTTCACTTTTTGGGACATATTTCCTATACCTTTTCTTTTACAGTAAAAAAAAAACTCGGTGAGTAGGTACACATGTAGAAGGCAAGGTGTCGAATACTGTAAGTAGGTCACTTTGACCTCTATCTTGACGTTTGACCTAGATCATATAAAATATCGGTTTCCGGGGCATATCTTTTACGGCGATGAAATTTGATGAATTGATACTTGTGTGGAAGGGAATGTGTCGCATACTACTAGAACGTCACTGTGACTCCTGCCTTGATCTTTGACCTAGATTATATAAAAATCGGTTTCCAGAGGATATCTCCTACATTATTACACGTACAGTAATGACACTTATTGCGGGGGTACATGTTTGAAAGGTGGTTTGTTGTGTAGCATAAGTAGGTCAATGTGACCACTCCCTTGACCTCTGACCTACATGATATGCAATATACACCTCTGCACTATATCTCCTTCACTATAGTATTTCACTTACAGTAATGGTACAAGTGTGGAAGACGGATATCACATTCCTTAGTTAGTGACTGTGACCTCTATACGAACAATGACCTAGATAACGTAAAATATTGGTTTCCAGAGCTTATCCCCTACACTGTTACACCTCCAGTAATGACACTTGGTATGTGGGTACATGTGTGGAAGATGGTGTGTGGCATACAATAAGTAAGTCAGTGTGACCGCTTCCTTGACCTAGATTATATGAGTTTTTTGTTTCTGACACTTTTACATGTACAATACTGAACTTGCTGTGTGCCTAGGGCAGATGGGAAGGTTGTGTGTTATATGCCATTAGTAGGTTAATGTAAATAAGATATGTTAAAATAGGTCCAGTGGTTTTGGATGTGCTATACCAATAGTATTGAGCTTTGACTTCAAAAACGCATACATATTTTTGACCCCAAGGTCATACCTTGAGTCTATATGTCCTAAGAATACTACATACCAAAGCATTAAGCTCAAGGACTTTTAGTTTTTAGATTTTTGAAATTTGTAAATTATCCCCCATTTTGGCTCCTTAGCAGTGCCCTCTGGGAACAGAGCCCATTCATTTGAACAAATTTGAGCCCTCTTCCCCAAGGGATGCTTCCTACTAAGTTTGGCTGAAATTGGTCCAGTGGTTTTGGAGAAGTGAAAAATGTGAAATACATTAGGAAACTGTACCCTCTTAGGTCCATAACACGAAAATAACTGCAGAACTTTATGAATCATGAAAATATGGTGAGGTGCCTCACACACAGCATTGGCTCCCTAAGAAGGGACAGTGTAACAAGCATTCGGAAGCAAAATGCTACAGAAACACAATCACTCTTGGGGCTATCACCAGATAGAACCACCCAAGCGATAAAAAAACATAATTGTAAACTAAAACAGGCCACCAATAAATAACATATCTATAAGAGGAAAGAAGTAATACACTGTGCGAGAGAACCTTCTCCCAAATGTGATGCATCAAGCTGAATACTGTAGTGCACTCATTTTCGCTAGCCAACGTATACGAATCACTTCCTTTCAGTTCGCTTATCGTAGTGAAACGTAGTGTAGCGAACCATGGCTTGCGAAGGTGTAGTTCACTGTACATATGACATATCATGGCAACAAGATTTGTTGATCAATGAAAATCTGAGATGTGGTGAACATTGTAGTTGACTGTGTATATGATGTATCATGGAGAATACTGTGGTTTATGTATCCTGGTTAAAGCACTGAGTGTGTAACATGGTATGTTTAATTGTGTAGTTCACTGTTTGTATGATGTGAACCGGCGTTGAGGCCGAGTGGTTAGTTGTGTCGATACACTGACGAAGAGAATCCTGGTGGCGCCATATTCAAAGACGTTAAAATTGGGCACTCTTCTCGCTTCCTGCTCAACGCGCAGCATTAATGGGAAGGAGAAGGTTTGTTTGTTTTAGTGCTAGTGAAGCTTAATGGTGAACTTTGATTTTCATCATGTGATGTACCAAGATAAGTACAGTGTGTTTGACGAGTGAGTACTGTAGTTAACTACACGTACATGTTTATTTACATGCAGGGTAATGTAGATTGCTGAACAAGTGAGGTTAAAAAGCGAGTACAGTGTAGTGCACTTAGCTCTAGTCGTAGTTTTATCAAATGAATTGAACTAAAAAGTGATATATTCTGTGCCGTTTAATGTTTAACCAGTTTGCATAATGACCTCAGTTGTGTTTTCAGAATGGTTGATTTACAGACCGTAAGCTAATTTACCCAACAAAAGAACTTGTATCTATACAGTATATGGACAGATGGAGTGTCCTATCCATACGGGGGGCCGCAGTGGCCTAGGGGTTAAAGTCGCTGACTTGTAATCATAAAAGCCTTTCACCTCCTAGTTCAATTCCCATCCCGGGCCGCCTAGTGTGAGTTGCCAGTGACTTGCCGTAGGTCGGTGGTTTACTCCGGGTACTCCGGTTTCCTCCACCGGTAAAACCGGCATGTCCGTAAACGACCTTAGCTGTTGATCGGACAATAAGTCCTTAACACAAACAAAAAATCCTATCCATACTTGTAGATATTCATGCTTACAGTGATGGGCTACTCACATATATGGCCTACCACTGTAAACAGCTAGACCGAAATTGTACAGATTACTTATTCCATAATAAACAAACAAAACTAATAACCATTTCTTCATGGACGGTTTAATGATCTTAACATACTTATTTACAATTATACTTCAATAATTTACATTTTCTGTTCAATATTTACAACTCCTATATATAAAGACATATTTACAACAATATTCAATATACAACACAAAACAGACTTTGATGTGTGTGACAGACTCAGTAAAGTATCAATCCAGCTTCAATAATAACACATTGAACTAAACCAGAAATTCTACCATTTACCTTAGAAACAATGTCACAGATCAGATCATTAATTTCTCTTGTTGACTGAATATAACGTTCACTTGAACCGTATTTTTGGAATTCTTTAGAATACTTGTGGTAAAATTCAACTTTATATTAAGTGAAATAGAGAGTTTATATCACAGATAAGCACTGGTGGTATAGTTTATTAATCCTCCCCGGTATCAGCTCGTGCACTGAGGGCCAGCGACACCTTCCTTAGGGCAGGCTGTATATGGGGGAACTCCTGATTAAGACGATCTATAATGGCACTCAACGCCTGCATACGATCCACCTGTTTGTTACTCTCGGATTCTAGAGAGGACTCGGACTTACACAACATGGTGTATTTACCATCTTTTGCTTGTTGAAAGTACTTCATTTTCTGTTGCTTTGTCAATAATTCAGTCAAATTCTGAAAACAGTCAATATAAAAGTGTGATAGTGTTTAACTAGCATAAATACATAACACTTCTTCTGCTATTATATAACAAGCAAGAATAAATATTTATTAGGTTACAAACAAGTCTATAAATACAATGACAATAAATAAAGATTTGTTGTTCACATCTTGTCCATTAATATAAATTAAATGAATTTGATATTCAGAGACAACAAAACTGAGGAAAATAGGCATTTTATGCTTAGGGTTGTTCCATAGTTAACTGTATGAGAGGGTTGGGAGGCACCTGTAATTAAGATATTATGGGTGGTGGCGTTCAATCCAGACCTGCCTACCATTCCTTATAATAATCCAGTTTTAATATTTAATGGGTTGTGGGGGCTCTGAAAAGTGCCTCACACCCCTCCTATTAGGTTAATTCTGATACTTAAGATACTTTTGTTTCAGGAAAGTAAAATGTTTTAAGAATTGTGTACATTAAGGGTTGTTGGAAACAATCATAAAGATAACATGGACACTTTAACACACCTTTTGTTTGACCTCCAGTAATCTCTCTATGTCACCATCCATTGTGTCGGACGAGGACTGTAATTCCTGTACGGTGATTTGTCGGTGTTCGAGTTGAGCACTCAGTTCCTGCTGACCATCTCTAAGATCTTTGATCTCACCATCACAAGCATTGGCTTCCTACAGATTAGTAACAATACACATTTTATTATATTGTTTTTTTTAATTTGAACTGTATCAGACAAGTATAAACTATCCTGTATATATAAACATAAAAAACGAGTTCTCTTTCTTGTTATTAAGTAAGTTTATGAATCTTGTTGACATGAATGAACGTCATGTTTGTATCTATATATGTCTGACTCAGACAGTGACTGTTAAAGTATAGGGTTTGATATGGTAGAATAAAATTATAAAGAATCTTACTGATATTGTAGCCTTGATCTTCTTTCTCAGTTCTCCCATCTGTCTCTCGAAAGTTCCCTTTGTAAGAACATTTTTGTTGATTTTAGTCTGAGCATCGCCTCTTGTTACAATCGTATCACGTCTGAAAAATCATAGCAACAAATTATATTTGATCAATTAAAATTCAGTAAATAACAGTCTAAACTTAATTTCATTGAAGAAAAATATTTCTGAAATATTGCCAACTGGCATGTTAAAGCATATGCTAAAGCACAAGTTGACCACATAAACATCTACTTGAGAAATGGTTTACCTTGAAACAGCTTTTTCCATTTCTTGAATCATTTTCTCCTGTTGCTTCATCAGCTGTGTGTATCTGACTTGCATACGGTGGATCTCAGCCTTCATTGCCTTGATTTCACCTTGACCTACTTCTGAATCCACGGCCGCCCTCGTTTCACGAGCCAACTGTGTCTTCTTCTCCCATAACATTATTTGTCGTCTAATGAACAGAAATAAACATTTCTATTAAATTTGGATGATCCAAAATGACGCAGGAGAATTTGGTGATTCATAAAGTACAGCTGTGTAAGCAATATTTAAACATATCTTGTATTCACATCAAGAGATGAATCTACAAACAATATACTCAGGTATTCTAACTTTATTCATGGCATGGCAGAATATCATCTATATTACTATACAAGATCATTAAAAATGTTATTACATTGTGAGGACCAAGTACTTACTCTGCCTCAACCAGACTATTTAACAAGCGTTCCTTCTCCTCCTTAACCCCGTCCAAACTAGATTGTAATTCTATGGATGCCATCTCAGACTCCTGAAATAATCAACAACATTCAGATATCAAAATATAAATACAACATTAATATGATGCCGAGACTTAACTTTTATAAATGGAGCCTTTCTGGCAATTTTAATAAGATAGAGTAATGTAGAAATATTTAGTGATTGGAAAATGAAAATACTGCCATATTACATTTTATCTTAAAAGAAATACTATGTTTATGATAGATTTTTGTTTATTTGTATCTAATGTACCTTTAATGCCTTGATAAAGTCCCCCTCCATTAGTATGTTATCCTGGTGAAGGTTCAGGTGTATCCCTCTTTCTTTGTGCAGATGTGTGTTCAGTTTTATCATATCATTCTGCATGTTAGATATAGTGCGTTCAATATCGTACGTCTCTTGTCTCTCTTGGTCTATGTTTCCTGTGGAAGAAAACAATAACACATCATACACACGGATCGTTTTATGTATTTTTGTAAGATATAAAGGATAACACACAGAAATAGATAGGTATGTGTTTGTATGTGATACAAAGTTTTACACACTGAACATTTAACATGTGATGTGTCTGTATCAGATACAAAGCATTACAATTTACATATAGAACATAAGATATTTGATGTGTCTGCATCAGATACAAAGCATTACAATTTACACATAGAGCATACAATATTTTATGATGTTTGAATAAGATACAAAGCATTGTTAAATCGTAATACAAATATTGATTTGTTTGTTTGTTTAATTAGGGCTTAACGCCACGTCCAGAATCTTCCACCGATATTGTGACAATATTGAACACTATAAACATTACACAATATGCATACCTTCTGTTCTAATCTTCTTCTGAGAGAGGATTGTGAGTTGTTTCTTCAGTTTTTCTACATCATGTGATTGTGTGTCTTTCTCTTTAGCCAGATGTACAAGTTCACTCTGCTGTCTCAGCCATAACTGTTGTAGTTCAGCTATCTCCTGCTGTCTAGCCTCTATAGACTTTTGTAAAGAATTGATGTTGATTTCCAAGGGACCTAACTCTACGCCCTGAATAAAAACAGATCATCAATCAATAGTTTGATTACAATACTAATGACCTGAGCAAGCTGTGCTAATGTTCATTCAATATAATGGTTAATATATTAAAAATAAGTAGAAATAGGATCAACAGGACAAAAGTTATTGACAAAGAAACAATAGAATCATCAAAATGTCACTACCTCAATGAACTAGCAAAGTCAAATACAAGATTTGTGAATTTAATTTATTCGAATTTTGCATTGTGTATACTACATGTAGCTATGTTCAATTCAATGAGCAAACATGTACTTTACACTATTAGGCATTTGGGAAGTACAACTAAGTTAAAATTCTTTCAAAAAGTGGTAATCAATTTGGTACACAGATTTGAAATACTTTGCAGAAAGTCACAATTTTGAATAAATCTTTAAAGATAAACATTTAAATCTTTATATAAAAAGCTCTATAGAGCTTACATTATATACAATGTATATGTTTGTACTATACCGTATCAAAATAAAGCTTTCATAATAAGTTTGATATACGTACCCCTGCTTTAGAAATGAGTACTTCCAACTTCTTGTTGTACTGATCAATAATATTCTGTTTCCTTTCTATTACAGCATTTCTCTTCACCATTTCTGCCTCACTTTTGTTGATTATCTCATTGCGGATAGCGATTTGTTCATCAAGTCCTCCCATAATTTGTTCAAGTCTTTCCACTCTAGTTTGGACATTTGATATTTCTAGAGTATCATGTGATATTGTGTTTTCTACTTCAGCCATTTGAGTTTCCTGTAAAAGATGACAGACATTTGAATCAGTATATTTGTTCCTGTGAAAGATTTACTCAGAAATAAAACAACTATACAGTTTCCTTTTTTCATAAGGTTTCAACGATATAATATCAAGTGTTCAGTATAAACACAAAAGTCAGTTTTTTAATAAATGGATGTCCTCGTGTTATTTTTGCCTATTTTCCCCAATGAGTCGAGGAACTATTTAAGGAGGGCTTAAATTTGACTGAGAAAACTGAGATTCCTTTCCTACTTTACCAAAGACGTGTCAATACTATAAGAATCATGGGAGTTATTGATATAAGTAATTTATATGATATGTCACCTCTTTAAGTCACAGGGAGAGTCATCATTATAATGAGTTATGTAATTATGTTATAAGCAATAAACTTTGAAGCAATGAATTAATTCAATATATTGGAAAAAGATGCCTTTATTTCTTATTTCATAAGAATTGTAACACAGAATTGAACAGTAAGTTTATCAATGTCGTTGTTAATCTAATAATTACATGGATTCTAACTGCATGTATAATTTATTTGTATTGGTTCAATAAGAATTAAATAAGTGGACAGTCAATCCATTGTAGATAATAGCACACAGGCTTTCACTTAAAGAAAATGAAAGTAGGATTGAGAATGTATGTTTGGATGAAAATTAAATACTTTCTGGACATCACCAGCTGGGGAATGGAAAATGGAGCGAATATATTATAAGTGGCAAGTGGGCGTAACAAACTACAAGGCAAATGTTTTGTGGTTTACAGTAATTAATTAAAATCTATTAGAGGGTCATTGTTGTTTTACCAGCACTGCCTGCCTACTTTTATAACATGTATTCTTAACAATCAAAAACTCCAACATTTCAAGGATAAAGTCTAGATACAAGTTATATTATCTTTATATTTGCTCAAAGTTATATATATCTCCATGACTTATATATGTAAGGACTATTATCGAATCAGAATTACAATCATAGATTATTATATTGATTTAAATCAATACCTACCAACTGTTTTGTGAGATCGCGTCTTTTGCCGGTGAGTTTCTTTGTATACTGTGAAGCTTTATCCATGGTAAGTTGACTTCTCATCTTCTCCATTATGTCATCTTCAAGCTGAACCTTCTCCAGGTACTCACGTTCAATCTGTTTTCTCAGTGTGTTCAGTTCATTCAGTCGAAGTGTCTTATCCTAGTGAAGAAAGAGACAACCAATGTAGACATGTAGATATAAGTCAGTAATACTGATATAGCTTTATAGGTGGTCATTCCTTGTGGCTATCTACTGTACTCGTGTTAGTTATTTTAACATCAGATATTAATTTCTGTTATATTATCAGTTTGAAGAATTAGTCATTTGTTTTTAAAACAATCCAGAGTTAAATATAAATCACTTTGGAAGTTTAACCAAATGTCAGAATTCAATAATAGTAATGTTTCAAAACAAACATATTGTGAATGGAGATATTGACCAAATTTTATTTAGACATCCAAACCATAAGAAAAAGAAACAAGAGTACTTACTGTTACAGCACGATTAAGAGCTTGTTCTGTTTCATGTAACATTCTTGTGTATGTAGCATACTCTGCCTTCAGGGCGTCATGTTTAGCTTGGCACTGGTTGAGTTGTTTTTTGACATTCTCTATGTCTCTCTCTGTTTTGTTTAAGATTAAAGTTAATTTCTCATTCTGTTCCTGCTCTTTGAATATGGACTTTTTGTAGCCTTCTATTTCAGTTTCTAGGGATAACACTTTCTGTTGTTGTTGTCTATAAATAATAAAGTAAGAATGATTAAATTTGGTTTGTTTGTTTAGTTAAGGCTTAACACCACTTTCAGAATATTTCACCAATTTATGACAAAAGACAAAAGGAGAAAAGCAAAACTATAGGACAGGAAGAAAAATGTCGACAGGAAAGGGACATCAACGTAATAGAGATAGAACAGAAAGAAAGATGAGCCCATGCAACAATGTTTCTGCCTGATCTTAAAATCAAACTTTACAAAAGGATCTTTATCATCTAAAAGTCAAGAAAAGTCTCAATACTGATATTAAACTCAAAATATTGATACATAGGAATTTTTTAAAACTTCAATATTGTACTTTAATATAAGCTTAGCTCACTAATAAATTAAATCTATCAAGGGAGATAAATCTGATAGAGCTTATTTGAATATATGATTACAAAAGTACTTTATATTGACACAAATCACTTGTTATACATACCCTAAAGCTTCCTGCATGGCAGCATGAGCCTCGTCTCTTCTCCTCATACCTATCAAGGAGCTGTTCCACTGCTGGAATAATTGTTTCTTCTCTAGATTTATTGCCTAAAATTCAATATTTACATACATAAGATATGAGCCGCAATAAAAAACTTAAAAATGAAGTAGCATAAAAAGGCAGTTAAATACATGTAGTTAGATGTACTATCAAACAGTAAATTAGGATTTGAAAACCCCCAAAAAACCAGAGAAAAATCCACAGGCTAGACAAAATTAGAAAAATAACATTTCAAAACTCAGATTTATATTGATACATGTAACGTACATACATTTAGAATTTTCAGTAGGTCATCCTTTCAGTATATCCACTACATAACGAAGAGTCAATGAAAGGGCATCAGATTTCAATTTTAATACCTACATTCTTTGTAGTATCTTAAGTAATTAAACATAATTACAAAGTCGCTAGATCACTGACATAGATTAGTTACTGATATAAATACATATTAACCTCAATCTCCATGTGAGCTTCCCTTAGAGCATCCTTTGCAGCATTTGTCTCTTCAGTCTGGGCTGATATCTGAGCATCAAACATGGCAATTTCTTCCTTTAGTTTGTCCACTCTTTCTACGAGTCTGTCTACAAACAAGTCCTGAAAAACAGAGACAATAGTTTTTAATGAATAAAATTAAATTCATAAACAATAAATACATTAACTGATTTACTGTAGAATTATATATATTTCCACTTCATAAATATTTAAATTCCTGCTCCTCTTCAGACTTTAATACAGGATTTAAAACAACATCTGGTTTAGTACAAAAATACTGGACAATATTAGAATTCTTATTACATTACAGGTAAATGAGAAGAAATTACCAGAAACCAATAACAAATAAATAATACACATTTATCTTAATTACACCAAGAAAACAAAACACAAATATTAAACTTTTACTATGAACATCTGACAACCCATTGATCACAACATTGTCACATATAATTTGATGTAATATGCCTCACGTATTATATTATGTACCGGTAAGTAGTGTTTTGTTATAACTGGTAATGCATAATACAGGTCTATATTTATCATTCATACAGTTGTTTTGAGCTTTGCAATATCAACATCCTAAGCATTATGCATATAACATTCATTCTTGATTGGTGATGCTTCAGTGATGCTATTGTAATACTATATTTGACCTAAAAAGCGGTATTAAGCGCCCATGTCCCTATTAGCGCCCCCTCCCTTTTCAAGCACCTACAGTCCTGTATAATAGTTAAGATTCATTACAGGAGAGCATCACAGTACATTTATTTACAGCGTTTGGACTTATAGTATGGTCCTAATAAGCAGCCTCTTTACTTTTCTAATTTTTAAATGCCCTGGGTGCCTATTAGGTCATATACGGTATGTGTAAGGTTTGAAGAGTTAAGGTAACACCTACCTGTTTTTGTTTATCTATCTCTGATTTGGATTCTTCAGAGATAAGGTAACACCTATCTGTTTTTGTTTATCTATCTCTGATTTGTATACTTCAGAGTTAAGGTAAAACCTATCTGTTTTTGTTTATCTATCTCTGATTTGGATACTTCAGAGTTAAGGTAACACCTACCTGTTTTTGTTTATCTATCTCTGATTTGGATACTTCAGTTTCGGCTTTCTCGGCAGCTCTCCTCATTATGGCTATATCAGATCTAACATCCTCTTTGGCATTCTGCATATAAAATAACCTCAAAGCAAGGTTTTCTACTTCACTTTGCAATTCTGCTCCTAAAAAAGAAATACAGAATTCTTCAGAATGAGCTTTTGCTATCAGAAGTGATAAGCAAGGAACACATTCTTAAAGTTTCATGGATAATATATGAAATAAGGATCTATAGATTGATTATATATATTTCTCCTAAATTTATAGAGGTTTCGTCACTCAGGAGAGGTTGGTTTTATAAATTTATCTAACATGTTAGACAACACCTAGCACTGTTCCTATTGGCTGAAACCTGAATAGAAATGAGGTCACAATACTGTGACCTCTCACATGAATGATTTAGGCCGTCTCTACACATGCACCGGATATAGTATAAGTATAATTACCTATTGTCTAAAGAATTTTTAATTCTTGAGTATATATTTTCAAACACAGCAATCAAAACAACTATTTTTTATTCCTTATTCATGCCTGGATCAAGATAACTATTCAAATGCAGACGTTGTTGGCCACGGGCGATTCCAAATATCAACAAGCGATATTCTACTGACAGAAAATGGTAGGAGAAAATGGCACCACAACTTGTTACAATTGAATAGCCGATTTTTATCTCACTTTCGTTAGTTAATTTGCAGGTTTTTAAAAGAAAGCCTCGGTTCTTCCTTAAATCTGAAAATTAACTAACGAGAGTGAGATAAAGCCTGATATCCAATCATAACTCGTTGGAGAACCTATATTTATCTGATCAGATAACCCTGAAGAAAATTTACCAAACAATAGGCGGATTGCATACTTGCCAAGACTCCTCCATAAATAGTAAGACTAAATTTTTGGCCATTCAAGCATCATCTTTCTCATGAAAATTCTTATTTTCCCTTTCTTTTCTTACTTTAAAATACATTAAATCTCCCCCAAGAAATTTACAAATCTCCCCCATTTGAGGGTTTTCAAGAATGGAAGGTATGGGATTGTTGGTAAAAGAAATGTTAATTTGTACTAACGTTTCTTTTTCTCCTGGTTTACAGAGAGTTTTTCAGTTTTATACATGTCTCTGACATCGGTTAACTGCTGCTCTTCCTGGTGTCTGATCTGTGTTAACTGCGAGTACTCGTCGTGCAGCTTCTCCATCATCATCTGGTACCTGGCTAATTCTTGTTGTACACCATAAAGATCTACACCAAGATCCTCACGATCCTTCTTCTTGTTTCTAAATGCTTCATCCTATAAGGGATAAAAAAGACGATATACAGACTAAGAATCAAAAGAGTTAAGGTACTTGATATTAATGATAAGATTAATGAACAATCTTCTTTTATATAATTCTTTTAAAACATATTATTTATGCAAACAATGTCCATGTCAAAACGAAAGGCTTTGTAATGCTTTGGTGATATTACAAAATGACCTTCAGAATATTGAGAAAAGGAAAATATAATATCAGTGAAAAGTTACTTACCAATTCTCTCAGTTCCAGCGAGACCTTTTCATCTTGTTTCACTAAATGGGTTTTCAAGGCATTTTGAAACCTTTTCATCAATGGCTGTAAAATAGAAATTTTTTAAAGTTCAAATATGGAAGAAAATAATATGTAGTTCAAAATAGTTATTCATTCATCGTGAAATCTAGAATTCTTTAAATGAAATAAGCAGTGTTTAAAAAAATTCAACTTTCTGTAACAGTTTTTAATGAATTAGAATACAAAAATATGTAACATGAAATGCACGATTACCTATATTTCTAAAATTTATG
>JAUMGZ010189911.1:0-13328 GCA_032359645.1 Pododesmus macrochisma
AATCTTATACCCCCAAACTACCCTCATGCCAAATATCAGCATCCTAGTACACATATTTGATTGTATAATAGTGCATTACAACACTTGCAGCAAAACTTTAACCTGGAAAAAGTTTAAGTCCATAAACATGTCAAAATTCTTTTTTTTTTAATAAAATATTTCTAATTTCACTCTTTTAAATGAATCTTAAACCCCTAAACTACTCTCATGCCAAAAATCAATATCCTAGTACACATATTTGATTGTATACTAGTACATTTCAACACTTGCAGCAAAACTTTAATCTGGCAAATTCTTCGAAGGCGAGCTAAAAATTACAGTTAGAATAACCAATGTTTATTATGATTCCATATGGTTATTTAGGACTAAAAATATCACAATTAAAATTAAAAATGAAATGCTCTTAAAATGTTGTCATGTTTATGACATTGTCTCAGAGGATGAAGTTATTTAAAAGATACATGATTAATATTTTCCATTGAGACTTGAATATTTGTATATACTTATTACAATGTATCTACAAGGTAAAAAAAGATTAGCGTTTCTTCGAACACGAATTACCCCGATATATTATATGCCTACCCTATAAAGTTATTGTGACACTTTTTAGGCAAACACTGAAACATGATCATTGCTCAATATTGTCATTAAAAATGTCCTTTTTTAAATGCATTTCGACCCTAATCTTTTTCTTTTTTAGTTTTAGGGAAACACATCTTTTTCTCCCTCACCTTCATACAACTGATGAAGTTTATGTGATAATAAACATTGAAAAATCCTTAGGATTTTGGTTAATATATTCCATATAAGCAAAATGTGTATAAATGGTATGTTCATCCTATCAGTCGGCATAATTGATAAACTAGCTTAGTTTAAATGTCATGTTTTTCCACACTATAGATATGCCCTGTTTAATATTACTCCATAATATTTATGTTGCTTACACAAATGATTTGCATGTTACTCAAAATTGTTATTGTTACTCCACACTATGTTACTCAACAAGGATGATTTGCCATGTTACATAATTCAACCCATCCTGTCTGATACAGTTGATATGTTACATGATTGTGTGTTACTCGAAAGTTGATGTCGTGTTACTCCGCACTATTGACTTGTCTGAGTTGTCATAAAATTCAACACAGTTGTCATGTGCTAGAAACCACGGAGTGGATCGAATCCCGGTAGGGTCATGACCTAAGACTTTGGAATTAGGCAATCTTCTCGCTCCCTGCTAAGCGCCAAGCATTACTGGGTGGGCTGAGGACTGGTTGACTCGTTGTCGGGATAATGTGACCTTTCAGTGGGACAGCACTATAAAGTCGCCATAAGTGCGCACTATCGCAAGAAGACACTGCCTCGATATGACCTATACATTAACTTTTCACATTTTCTACTAGTGTTTGGGTCATATTAACATTAACATACACTCAATAAAACACTGCACACATGCGGATTACTACAAAGCCGTAATACCCATATACTGGACCGATTTTGATGCAGTCTTTTGCGATTTTCTCTTTTTAAAGACAGTATTGGATCGATGCACAGTAATACAATGTTACCACATTACCACTGTAGTTTTGATCTTCTTCCGCATAATGTTTGTTTAAAAAGTGCATAGACGTGCGTTAAAATGCAAACTATTGATAACATTTTATGTGGTTTTTTTTTACAAAAACGATATAAATGATGTTGATTATTATATTTTATGTGAAAAAATTTAGAATAAAAGATATTCAGTGGAACTCTTTTGTTTACTTGTTGACGGGTAAATTCAAGGGAACTAGTTACGTCACATGGCGGCTGTTTCAAAAGTCTACCGAAACCAAACGATTCTGTTCAATTTGACCACCGTGATATCCCAATGTATGATTTTATAAAAATAATACGTAAAGATATAAAGCTGGGACAGTAAATATAAGTATTAAATTGTCTTGTATAAATCTTACTTTTATCGAAGGATTTCTTGAGTTTTTGTACCTCTGATGTGACACCCGACACTCTGTATATTCCTACCTCGTCCAATCCTATCGTGAGCATAACAGAATAAACATTACCATAACTAAATACTTAATTGATGAAAGTAATATTTTTTGTTTTCCTTCTTTTTGAAATTATTTACACTAGTCCTAAAGAATTTACATTGTGTTTTTGTTTCATTTTTGTAACAGTATTACATAATCTTAAGTATCTTCATTTGATCAGACTAATTTTCATATTCACTGTATTCTGTTTCTAATTCAATTTTTGAAAAAATAATAGAGTAAAATTTTAACACCTTTTACAAGCACTATAAAAATAATTTCTTCTTGAGGTCGCAAAAATCAGTTTCCAACATAAAACATAAATTGAAAATATTTTTAAATCCAAATGAATGATTGGAATTCATTACAATCATATCACCTAGCATAAGCACACTCTGTATTTAGTATAACACACTTACCTCTTTGTTCTATTTCATTGATACAAGTGAGTACAATTGCTGGTACTGTTTTATTCTCTCGTCTGAAAATTAAATGAAAAATAATTTCCGATGAAATGGATAAATACTTTCATATGGAAAATTGTTTGAAAAAAGGAATCCTGTCAAGTTTTTATGGAATGTGATACATATCTTAAATTTTAAAAGTTCTGTTGAAAAGTATTGATGTACACACATGTCTGGACAATTTTCAATACAACATTCATATTGGCCGAGACATTAGAGGGGCATAACTCCCATAAACAGCTGTGGTATGAAAATGTGTATGAAGTTTCATTAAAATTGGTTTAGTAGTTTAGGAGAAGATGTCTGGACAAAATTTTGCCTAGGGATGGAATGATAGACCGATAGACAAAGTTATTTCCACAATATACCCCCTAACTTTGTTGCTACGGGAATAATAAGTACTTCATCTGTTTTTCTTCTTTAATAAATACAGTTTGATAATGCGACAGTCTAGAGTATATTATTTCAAGGCTTACTTGGTTATGGAGCTTAGCTTGACACCAAACATTCCACTTTGCATTTTGGATGGCATTCTCTTTAGTGTTTTGTTGACTGGAGAGTGTTTCACTGATATTGTCATGGTGATCTAAAATATCAGATCATTCAATTTACAAAAGTCGCACAAATGAATTAAATGTTCTGACTTACAAATATAAAATGTAGCACAAAAATTATATTATATTTTTCATTCAATTTGTGAATGTTGGAGAGAATCATGGCACAATCTTAAGTGTTGTCAATCTCAGTGTTCAAGTTCACAGCAGAGTGGTTTCCAGATGACAAATAAAGATAAAGGGATATCAATTTTAAATAATTGAGTAAAACAATTAAAACAAACCTCTCTCATCTGAATTTCCTTTTCCTTGAACTGATTGCTTAACCATCCAGAGCTGAGCTGCAAGTAGAAACACAAGATAGTTTCAAATCTTCCATTGTCCTTATTCAATGTGCAGGTGCACAGGAGATGTTAAAGAAACTTATTTCAGTCAGAATTAGTTTCAAAGAACTTGATTAAAAGGAGGAAATGTAAAGAAAGATACCACACCCAAAACCATCATTACTTCTACTTACAATTTGTTAAGCAATTTTGTTTCTTAAGGACTTTAAAGCTACACCTGTGTCTCTAATACAGAGTTTTCTCCTGTATGACTATGAATACACATAGCTGGTCTAGTATATTGGTCAGGTACACACAACTTCACTACAGCTACCATTCTATGTCTTAAGTAAAAAGTGTGTTACTGCATGTATACAGCCAAGACTGACAGATATTTACTGTAATATGTATGTTTATCCTTTTTATTAACTTTAAACACATCACTTGTTCATCACTTGGAAATTTTCTTCGATCGTTAGGAAAAGATCACATGTTTCATGTTAATACACCAGTTCCTATTAAATTACCTCTAATGCACTTCTGCCTATCAGTTGATCTTTCTGGCCCTCTTTCTTCTGGTAACATAGAATGCGTAGTGTCTGACTGCCATCTAGATCAATTTCAAAATCTTCGTCCCACGAAGGTTCAAGTGTTTCCTTACACGATGTCCGAGCCTTCATGAAGAAGTGACCATAAGAGTCCAGTTCCAACTGACAATAAACATCTATGAAAAGAAACAGCCCATGCCATAATTTTCTTGCATGTGTACAAGTATTAAATTATTCAACTTCATGTATTTATTTATATTGTTAAAAGGATGCTAAACCCCAATAAACAAACAAACAAATAATGATGTTACTTTATCTGCATCAATGACAATAGAGTTCATGCTATGATTATAGACATGTTACAAATATGCACGAGAAAATGAAAAGATTGAAAGACACCTGGAACTTTTGATAAGGGGGAAAACTCTTGAATATTCAACGCAATTTTTATCACTTGTAGCTAACATTTCAACATCTCATCTCTATAGTAACACAGATGTTACAGGAAGTGATGTCATCATGTGGGCTAATTTAACTTGATAATACAGAAGTGTTCCACATTTTTCATACAATGTACCAAATACAGTAAACTTGTGTGTTCAAGAAAAAGGTTCTATGAACATTTGGAAACTAACAGCAATTATCAGCAAATTTCATCTGCTTAAAAGTCAAGGATAAGTAATTTTTACCTTTGGATAGACTGAGTCCACTCATCTTGTGAATTGTTACATTCAAGTATCCACCCAACATCTCCTCATCTACAAGATAAAGTAAGAAATTACCCTGATATGGGAACAATACAGGAGCAATCACATTCTTATATTTTATTCATTTATATCATTAGATTATTACAAAATTTTACATTTAATACATTTGTTTGAGACTGTGATCAATTTTTAATTATGTCTGTCTATGGACTACAAGGTTTCATATAATGATGATATGGGCTGTGTTCAATTTTCTGTTTATCATAATTTACTGGCTTACCTTTTCTCATTAATATGCTTCCTATACTGTTAACTTGAGGTAACTGAAACATGTGATACATATAATTAGATGTACAGACATAAATAATGAAAGATAATGATGTTTTATACTTGACTTAATAATATACAATTTCTGTATAAATCTTGAAATAAACCAACAGTTGAAATACACATCTATTCTAAAGAATTAAAGAATAGGTTAAAAAATTACAGTTGTACTATGTACATAACATCACACACATTGAATATTCTAACCTTTAGATTTCAAAGCTTTACAATTTGCAAGCTATGTGTGTTTGTACATGCCTCAATCTGGTATCAAGTTTACTGTGCCATACATTATTATGTGTTAGTGAAGAAATGTATATCTATCTTAGAAATGTTTATAGTTTACCTGTTTAGAATCGGTGATCATGGTCTGTATGTCCTGTATACTGAGCTGCCTCTGAAGTCCAACTACAAACACAAAATCATCCATACAAACAGACAATCTATCAGATGACATTATACCAACAATTTACTTCATTATTACTGTAAATGAAGAAATCAAAGACAACATCAAATAAAAAATATTGTGTTTTCACTTTCCTCCCTACACTAGCTTCAGTGTCTACCCTTAAATGTTGTTTTGTACATTTTAGATAGTGATAAGCACTGTTAAAGTCAATATTTCTGCTTACATATTCTATGTTAAACTGAAAATATTTAAAAAGGGCTGCCTTCCTACCCCTATTTTTTGCAAGCTGTAACTGAAAACTGTTCTTTTCTTGGCCAAACACAAGGAAAGGGGACTTTTATAAGACACATAAATTGACACAGAAGTAAGCCAATGTAGAAAATTTGCATTCTTATGCATGTAAGTTGTCAGTACATTGAACGTTTAGTAGTAGCAGAAATATTCTACAAGTTCATGACAAGTGGTATTGCACCAATCAAATTTAACATGAAAAGTCACTCAATCTGCAACTAGCACTTCCATCTTACCATGGTGAGGCTGCTTCTGTTGACTGGCAATGGCATCTCTCCATTCTTCCCGCTCAAAATCGTTAGAAAACAATAATGTATAAGACTTGTCATCTTTACATGCCATATGTATAGGTAGATGTGGTGACGCCAAGATGAGCGACGCTTCCTGCAATATAATATATACACAATGACACAAATGTCTAAACAGTGGCAACATTCAGTGTATACCTAATATATAGCATAAACAGTCTCTATAACATACTCCTCATAAAAACAAATGTTTTGGAGATAAACCTTGATCTTTTCAAATGAAGTTGATCAAAATGTTAGCCAGTAGATCCCGCAATGCATTGTTTTAACCTAAGTTGTAATTTGTTTGAAATAAAAAACCTAAATTTATAGAAGTAATTATATCCTCCACTATGTCGTTTTGTTATTTTATTCAATGAAATGAATGTATTTGTAATGTTTAGCAACAATTAACATTAAACTAACCTGTTCTTCTATTTTCTTTTTTAATTTGTCAATGGCTCTCTGTGCAACTTTTCCAGCAATGGACCACGGTCTCTGTAGAAGTAAAACAGAATTCTGCTGTAACTGTAGGACTGTGGTATGGATGAAAGACTTGTACTTCTCTGCTTTGTACAAGATATATTTTTAAGAACTTCATGCAAATATTATATTCATGGTAAATATCAAACTGGGAACTTTTTTTGATTTCATAACAAAAATATCATTAATATTTTAAACAATTCATAATCTCTTACTAATAAGCTACTTTTACAGTGTGTTTACAGAAGATCTATTTGTAAATTATTTTAAAATGTTATACAGATCTGGTAACCATTCTAATTATTTGATGATTATCTAAAATATTTGTACATTTCATGTGTAATTACTGTTGAATTAACTATATGTATAAAAAACATATATCATGTATTTACATATAGTTAGAAGAGATGTGTATAGTTGTGAGTGTGTGATAAGTTCGTTATTTGTATGTGCACATGTTTTTTCAAAGTACATGTACATATTAGTACGCTGTACATTTACATATTTATATTTCTCATATATGTTGCTAAGATATGTATGTGAATACATGTATAAACATGTTTTGTAAAATCATAAAGTAAGTAAGTGGAGGAAATAAAGAGATCAATCAATCAATCTCTTACTGATATTAAGCTACTTCTACCATATTTTAATTGTTAGAAGAAATATTTGTAAATCATTTTAAACTACATAAAGATTGATTTAGCAAGTTTAACAAAGCCTATCCTTTTGGACTTGATTCATTCAAGAGATAGGTAACATTACATCTAAATTAGTGTTGTATAATCTACATCTAGTTCTATTAAAGATTGATGCTCATATTCATTGAAATAATATTGAGATAACCTCATGATAACCAAGCTCGTACTAAACATTTTTAAAAAAAACCAAACCATATAAACAAATATTAATACATTGTACATACATATTTAAAGAAAACTGATTCTACTGAAAAAAGAACAAATAACAAAAGATAAACTTCCAGCTAAAGTATAAACTCGACATGGACAAGGTGTCATATTGGCTTCTTTGATCGTAAATGCAAACATCTACAAAGCTTGTTGCACAAAAAAATTAAAGCCATATTAATAAACCTGCTTTCAACATGTTTAGAAGCCATTTTAATCTATCTTGCTCAGAATGAGATTTTGAGAGCAAATTTCATGATACGATGTAAGAGTTATCTTACACTTGTATAGCACATGGTCACTGCCTTCAACTTAAAGAAGTGTTTGGCGAGGGATAACAAATGTTGGGTTGTAATAGTTTGGGTTTTAAGTCATTACTCTTTGCATTTTCAATGGCAAAGTATGTAGAATGGGAAAACAATGAACCTCAGTTGATATGACTGGAATAATTAGCAATTGCATTTGTTATAAATCTGAGTCTTCATTTGTGACTGCAGTTGTAAGCTAGAAGTCAGGAAAGGTGATTGACCACAGTTACATGTTATTATTTATCACAGTTACTATACTTGGGATATTAAGATACCATATTTACTGCAATAGCCTTAAAAAAAATACTACCATGGAGACGGTGACCTTACCAATGGAACATTTTTTCAAAGACAAAAGGTTTTTGCTATATAAAATTAAAAATACAGTAAATTGCAAGAAGGTGCTTAAAAGTGGCCGTTATGAGAAGGTGGTTGCTACATAAAGGTGGTCACAAGTGCTTGTCTGACTGTATAATGTATATCATGGTATTCACTTTCAAAATTTCTTTATGGATGAAACAAGATCACCACATGCCACTCATAATATAGTTTTATTAGTATAGCAACTCACTAAGCAACTTTCTCACAAAAGGAGATTAGTTTCAAAATGAAAATAAGTGATGAAACACAACAAACGACAAACAGTTACTTTTGAAATACAACAGCTAAATAAAGTCTTGTACTTTGATGGTGCAAGTGACAAATAGATGATTCAGAGGTATTGTTATATGAACTAAATACCTACACTAACTTATATATATATAATTAAACATCAGTTAGTGTTATAATATCTCTGATTTATACTACAGTAACTAGAGTTCAATACAAAGAAAGTGCAACAGTGACTGCACACAATGCAGTGCATTTAAAAAGTGCAAGCCAGCTAAGGATGTACAAGTGTGAGCACCAACTATTTTATAAATTAAATCAAACTATTTTTCTATTGTTGATTTTTGGAATGACAATGTCCTAGTTAGACATTTACATAAAAATAAAATATGTGTTGCCACACGTCTAGAGCCACTCGAAAGCAGTGCATTTGTATGTAGGTGAAATTGAGAATTATCCCCCAAATTTCTTTACTAAGCACCCAACCAGTGTGTTCACAACTCTTATTATGCATACCAGAATCAAAAGTTTTTATTTAAAACCAATATTGATAAAATATCAACTTCAGATCAAGTTAGAAAAAATGCATTTTTCTATTTTTGCAGATTATTTAGGCGATAAAACCCCTTGGTTACCAAAAAAATATATCAAAAAGTTAAATGATTTTTTTGCTATATATTGTCGCACTTATAGAATTTTTTTTCCAAATCTAACTTTTTTCAAAATTATATCACCAAGAAAGAAACTTTAAAAGGCGTATTTCTCCTTAAAGCCCCCTAAAACCTTTAAAAACATATAATGCATACATACCCAGGGAAATTAAATTGCACGAGATTTTAGGATTTTTCTTACAAAATTTCATTAAGATCCACCCATTCATTCAAAAGTTAGTTAACTTGATTTACTCTAGCAACGCAAAACGTCATATTTTGAGTACATGTTTACGTCAAAATCGCATCACAACGTCGATGCGACCTATGTTGTTTGGTAATTTTTATTGGAAAAGATTACTTTTATGATCTAATTTGTAAATCAACACAGTTTACTTGTCTAAGTATTACATAACATGTTTTAAAGCAGATTATACCCTCCTTCCTGTCAAACCCTAAGGACACAATTTTAATCTTCACTTTATATATAAAGTTTAAATATCTATGTGAGTTTGTGATCTCCTTGTTCTATTTGGAACAGTTCGACTATTGTTGGTGGTTTGGTAAAGGAAAAGGATAAAACTTGAGTATGTTGAGCGGAAAAATGAGTGTGAGTAGAACACATTGTCCACACAAGTGTGTAGAACTTACCGTAGCGTAAAATACTGCAGTACCAACAATGTCAGACTTACGCTTTGAAAAGGCAAAAACAAAACTGTGCAAGATCGCAATAGCAGCAATAACATAAGTGCATATAGTGTAAACTTGAAACTTTATCTTAATTACTAAAAGATTCCACATGTTTATATGAATCAAGTGATTGTGCCAAGTGCTTCTGAATATCTTAATTTTACTATTACCTTCCTGTGAACAATGTGTAACTGGCCAAAATACAGAGTAAATATCTACAATCTGTACAACACAAAGCAGTCTGTTTGTGTATGTGGAGGACTTCAGTTTTGATCGAGGAAAATTATCATAACAAGTTGATTTGAAAAATATTGCATCTGCAGTGGATTCTGAATATTGTATTCATGATTTATGAAAGAAACTTTTTGCTATTAGTTTAACTTACCCCTGCAATATTTTATTACAAAGAAAATTCTACATTTAAACAAAAAGTCTGCGAAATGATATGTCTGGCCATTCCCTCTTTGACCATCAATCCACACATGGCAGATCAAAATATAATTAGGTTTTAAGGTGTCGCCATGACCCAAGTACAAATGCCAAAACACTTTTTGAGAAATAATCTAAAAACAAAAAGTTAACGATGAGCCAAATGCAAAATTCAGCATCAATCAAGTTAATAGACCACAAAATTTAGGTCATATTCAGCATCTGCAGTATACAATGTGATGCATGGTATTAGATGTACCTAGGGTATGATCCAAGTATGAATGCCCTAGCACTTGTACTTTTGGAGAAATAGACTGAAAACGAAAACTTAACGTTGGAGCTAATTCCAGCATCAAAGTCAATGGACCATGAAAAAAGGTCATATTCAGCATCTGCCGTATACAATGTGATGCAAGGTCTTAAATGTAACTATGATTCAAGTATAAATGCCCTAGCACTTGTACTTTTGGAGAAGTAGACTGAAAACGAAAACTTAACGTTGGAGCTAATAGTAAATGTTGACCCTGTCGCAGTTGCCAGAAAAGTAACACCTTAGTCTCGCTTTCGCTCCTTTGTTGCGGAGAGACAAAAATCACTAGACTGAATATTACCAGCTTAGGTTTCTTTATTTAAGTATTTAATTACAATGTCTATTTGATTATATAAGATAATAAGCCAAATATATGATGGATGCCAAAGCTTGCTGACACTGTGATATCATGTGGCATATTACAGGAACAGAACACAAAATAAATGTTATTTAAAAAAAATTATTTTTTCAATTCTTCTATAATACTACATAATTAGAACAAAATTTACATTTTACTTGTATATTTGTATAAAAGTGAAGAATTCAAAATAATCATACACATGTACGAGAAGATATGTTAACTTACGTCTTTGGATGGGGTTCCGGTCTTTTTAATCTCAGCTCTCAGTTCTGCTTTCAGACTCACTATTTTCTTTTTCATAGCATCAATGTCTTCTTTACATTCATAAGTTTTATTGTCTACAATTCAAAAATTACTTTATTGGTACGAATGAAGTTATTCTGAAAAATTAATCATTAAAGGGAGGTAAGTCCTTCAGACCTCTTCATTCAAATCTAAGCCATTATGAAAATGGGAGAAACTTACATTTAATTTCTTCTTCAAACAAAGTTTATAATTAAATATTTCATTTTAAAGTGTTCTCATATCTTAATCAATATTGGTTTGGAAAGAAAGCTTACTTGTATGCACTATTGTATGAACAATCTTTGCTCCTATATGATTAGGTTTATGCATACCTTTTGTACTATCTGGATATAAGTTGAAATGCATAGAAACAATATAAACATCTAATAGCAGTATGTACTCTTGTTTTACAGGAGAAAAATATTTGGAAAATTCTACTGTCACAGGGGCCATAACTCTGGCCAATATTGACAGAAAACATTCAAATTTGAACTTAGCCTGTGGATCCATAAAAAAAAGTCTTCTGATAATAACATTAAAATGAAATTCTAAATTAATTTACTCAAGGTATGATTCAGAATTAAAAATTTCAGAGTAATTTCTACATGTAGAATGATAATGAAGATACTAGAATTCAAACTAAAACAGTACCAAATATCACACCTATATCTGGGAATTAACTTAAACTGTACCAAATATCACACCTGTATCTGGGAATTAACTTAAACTGTACCAAATATCACACCTGTATCTGGGAATTAACTAAAACTGTACCAAATATCACACCTGTATCTGGGAATTTCCTCACCAGTTCAGTCTTGAAAGTACACTTTTTTAATTAAACTGGTAAATCAATATCCCCAAGCTGTTTTTTCCTTGGGGAAGGAGGTTATTAATAAGTTTTTAGAACTTTTTGATAACTTCCGCATTTTTTTTCCGCAGGTATCTTAATACCTTACATGGTTATGTTTTTACTTGTTTGTTTCAACTTGTATTATGTGTGTGATGTATTGCATAATCATTGTTGTTTGTATTTGCTGCATTTTTTGAGCTGAAAGTCCCCATAAGCCAAAATAAAACGTTAACTTTTAATTTTTTGTTGGAGTTGTTTATAAACCTTTACTTGTTCAGCATGGGATAGTTATACATATGGACAAGCATTCCTTATTATAGCACAGGATAGTTAGTGGAGACTTTACAGATATTTAATTTGTAATACATATATACTGTAAACCATTGTGCAGTGAAAATTTTTTTTATGTTAACTTTGCTATAGTTACCTTGAGATTTCAGTTGAATGTGCGTTATAGGTGCAAACCATTTACATTCAAAGGACCGCATTTTATGTCTGTAAAAAAGAACATTTACAATCAAAGGACCGCACTTTATGTCTGTAAAAAAGAATTTACAATCAAAGGACCGCACTTTACGTCTGTAAAAAAGAACATTTACAATCAAAGGACCGCACTTTATGTCTGTAAAAAAGAATTTACAATCAAAGGACCACACTTTATGTCTGTAAAAAAGAACATGTACGTTCAAAGGAACGCAGTTTATGTCTGTAAAAAAACCTTAGTCTAAAGAATTGTTTAGTTACATGTAAGCCGTGGTCTCAACTAACAATGGTAAAATGTATATAACAAACAAGGATAATTAGTCCCCTCTTAGTATTAAAAGCAGATCATTGACAAAGTTCATCACACAGTTTAAATCTGCCAGTGATGCAGGTAAAACATAGCAGCCAATGAAGAAATTTGATTTAATTTTTGCAACAACTTTCAGAAGAGGCACAACACTATTGTATGCCTAAGTACTCATACTAACCCGTCACATATTCATGTGGGTATAGAATAAATTTTTCAGCAGTAAATATTAAAACATCTTAAAAGTTTATATGCATGTAAGTGTCAATCAGCTGAACATACCACGTACCATGTGACTAAGCAGACATACATACCTGCCACTTATCTTGTGTTTTGTACACACCATGACATCACTGTACAGAAACAGGAAGCGTAGTTTTCTAGAACTACCTGCTATTTCAACCATAAATCCACTTTTAACGAGATGTCTTTGTTCTTCAGCCTGTAATTTACAAATAATACAGGTTTCTTCTTATAAATCATTCGTTGTTCATACTGTGGTCACCCAGTTGAACTTATTGGAGGTGCACTGTCATGGCCTCATTTACATTGTGAAACAAAAATAAATATTTGCATGATTTAATACGTATAAAAATTAGTATAAAATAGGAGGAATACATATAAAATTCCTGATTTATACTACGCACACATTTTAAATTTTGGCAAGACAATTTTGTATTATTATTGGGTATGGTTTTTGTCCATCATAACCATC
>JAUMGZ010189922.1:0-24249 GCA_032359645.1 Pododesmus macrochisma
TGGTTTTATATACGCTTGTATGTAACTTAACTGGATGTTAGACTGGTTTTATATACGCTTGTATGTTACTTAACTGGGTGTTAGACTGGTTTTATATACGCGTGTATATGTTACTTAACTGGGTGTTAGACTGGTTTTATATACGCGTGTATGTTACTTAACTGGGTGTTCGACTGGTTTTATATCCGCTTGTATGTTACTTAACTGGATGTTAGACTGGTTTTATATACGCGTGTATGTTACTTAACTTGATGTTAGACTGGTTTTTTATACGCGTGTATATGTTACTTAACTGGACGTTAGACTGGTTTAATATACGCTTGTATGTTACTTAACTGGATATTAGACTGGTTTTATATACGCGTGTATATGTTACTTAACTGGGTGTTAGAGTGGTTTTACATACGCGTGTACACGTAACTTAACTAGGTGTTAGACTGCTTTTATATACGCTTTTATGTTACTTAACTGGATGTAAGATTGGTTTTATATACTCTGGTATATAACTTAACTGGGTGTTAGACTGGTTTTATATACGTTTGTATGTTACTTAACTGGGTGTTAGACTGGTTTTTATACGCTTTTATGTTACTTAACTAGGTATTAGACTGGTTTTATATACGCTTTTATGTTACTTAACTGGATCTTAGACTGGTTTTATATACGCTTGTATGTTACTTAACTTGGTGTTACACTGGTTTTATATACGCTTTTATGTTACTTAACTGGGTTTTAGACTGGTTTTATATACGCGTGTATATGTTACTTAACTGGGTGTTAGACTGGTTTTATATACGCTTGTATGTTACTTAACTGGGTGTTAGACTGGTTTTGTATACGCTTTTATATTGCTGAACTGTGTGTTAGACTGGTTTTGTATACGCTTGTATGCTACTTAACAGGGTGTTAGACTGGTTTTATATACGCTTGTATGTTACTAAACTGGGTGTTCGACTGGTTTTATATTCACTTTTATGTTACTTAACTGAGTGTTAGACTGGTTTTGTATACGCTTGTATGTTACTTAACAGGGTGTTAGACTGGTTTTATATACGCTTTTATGTTACTTAACTGGGTGTTAGACTGGTTTTATATACGCTTGTATGTTACTTAACTGGATGTTAGATTGGTTTTATATACGCTTTTATGTTACTTAACTGGGTGTAAGACTGGTTTTATATACGCGTGTATGTTACTTAACTGGGTGTTAGACTGGTTTTATATACGCTTGTATGTTACTTAACTAGGTGTTAGACTGGTTTTATATACGCGTGTATGTAACATAACTGGGTGTTAGACTGGTTTTATAACCGTTTGTATGACACATTAACTACATGTAGTGTTTAGTGTATTATCTATTGTTAATTAGAGTTAGAATGGGTATTAAACTTGCTCTTATATAATTTTACTGTAAAAATTAGAAGAACTGTAAGGTACAAGCGACAGTAGTATAAATATTGCATAGTAACAAAGCTACAAGACTATTAAAGCATCGCTTACAAGGTGTGTGTGTGTGTGTGGGTGGGGGGAGGGGGGTGTTTCCCATTTTTGTGATATCACCTGTTCAATATAGTGATATCACATACATTTAGTTGAATTGGTGATATCGCTACTTTGTTATAGTAATATCACCAACTCGGTATGGTAAAGTAAAACGGCGTCACTGTTAACTATATAGTGATATCACCTAATCATTGTAGTGATATCATTATAATGATTAAGTGATATCACTATAATGATTAAGTGATTTAGTGATATCACTAAATGAATAGGAGATATTGTTACACACAGATATAGAAATTCATTATAGTGATATTACTTAAATAGAATTAAAAGTAAAATGTCGCCCCATAAAAATATAAATATTGCAATAGCCAATGCGGTGGGTTTTTCCCTTCTATATATGGGATGCTTTTGAAAAAAAATTCCGCATATACAATACAAAACCACCGCATAAAAGGACAAAACCACCGCATATAAAAGACAAAACCAACGCATATAAGGACAAAACCACCGCATATAAAAGACATAACCAACGCATATAAAAGACAAAACCACCGCATAAAAAGACAAAACCACCGCATATAAAAGACATAACCAACGCATATAAAAGACAAAACCACCGCATATAAAAGACAAATCCAACGCATATAAAAGACAAAACCACCGCATATAAAAGACAAAACCAACGCATGTAAAAGACAAAACCATGCGGTGGTTCTGTAGCCCTTTCTCAAATAATCAAAGAATAAATTGCGGTAGCTATTTTGCATGCCCACATGCCGGATCGTTATGATACCACTACACACTTTATGTTTCTGTCTCTGTTATGGTTTCGTCACAGAAATACAAAATTGTATAACTGAAACAGGACACCGATAAATATAAAATATATAAATGAGAGAACCAGTACTCAGTTTGAGAGAACCTCGTTCGCATTTCAGGTCTGGCAACGAATCAACTCCGTTATCAACTCCGTTACAAATGGACGCTAAAGGAAAATGAATTGTTGATTTAAGAACAGACGAGTCTTCGAATCAAAGCTACGCAGCCCAAGGGGAGGGGGATCCCGTTAATGAAGGGCAAAAATGACACCCAACAATCCTATAAGAAAGTAACAAAGTACTACATGTACAACACACAACATTGATTTTATTATCTATTAAACAAGTTTATGTAGATAAAACATAATGTGTGGTTTGACGTGTTTCAATTTAAACTAACAAATGCACAATGTATACGCATAAAACCACATTTTAAATATGTTGTAAAAACTCTTAAGAAATGTTAACAAAACGTAAAAATATTATTTTATCTAAATGTTAGCTTCCTGGTGAAATATCGCAATGTAAAATGAGAATGCATGTATCACAATGAAATAGTACATCGTTCTATATAATAATCACTCCGTCTGCTTCAGAATATTAATATATCAAAATATATGTCAGGAGATATTTCACGGTTAAGTGTTCATGATCACTCAACAATAATCAAATCCAGCTCATGATCCTCGAGATCACTCAACTCTCGAATCGTTGGTCGAATGTTGCGAGCTCGAAGTGTAGCTTCCGGTAACAACGGCTCACTCGTTGGGGCTGTCGATTCATGATCAGTGTCACTTGAGTTCATAGTCGTTACGGATGGTACTGGTACTTCTGTTACGTCAGTTGTGGCGGGAACACCGTTTGCAACCGTCGTCATTTCGACATTGTTATTTGTTGTTTCCGTACATTGTACGTTGACTGTTCCGTTTCCTGTTCCATATGTTGCACTGTCTGTCGGGGACAATCGCCCCATAGCTACGATATCCAAAACCGGCCATGCCTGTGAGAATCCATGTACGAGGTTGTTGAAGCACGCTTTGAAATTCAGGTTTTCCGGTTCGACGCCAGGAGATTGGGGCGATTTGAAAAAGGTGGTAAAGGCAAACGGTAAAAATCCAGTGGCAAGTGTGGCAAGCGTCTGGTTAGCACTTGAAATGTCATAAATATCTCCAAACGCGACCACGGTTAGTGACACAAACATAAGAAACACTAAGATCGCTGCAAAATGACCTGCTGCATACAGTACATTCTTCGTTAACGACCCCGGTGAAATGGAACTCTTCGAATCCATTGCAATAGAGGCAAAAAATAATTTGTCTGTAATAAAAGGCACGTCTTCACTATTCACAAACAATAGTAGACGCGCTGTATCCCATTTTAAAATACCATCATGGACGATGAGTTCAAAGGGTTTTCTTTTTATGGGATTTTCATCCTTGATTAAAGATTCAACTTGAAATGCCACGTTCTTCTGAACTTCCGTGTTTTGCCAAGTTATTTTCTTCAAATCTTCTTCCAGTTGCTTCGTAATTGAAGAAACAATAGTCTTTTTGAATTGTAAATATTTTTTCGCAATGCCCCCAAAGCAATCTCTGGCGTATACTGCTATCATAACGGCTAATGATACGTACTTCATCAGCGAATCTGCGTTGAGAACTAACCCAATAAATGTGTAAACTGCAATTTCCACAAAAAACGCTATAAATTCCATAAAAATGAAGCTAAATGCGTACATGGACGTAAGGCTTACAAGTATGACCGTGACCTGACGAATGGATATAGAAAAGCTTACACATCTTGTCTCTCCGACAACTTCTTTCTCCTTCACATCTTCCATTTCCATGATATCCAGGACAGTCGCTCTACCTCGGTCGAGGGACGTACAATTCTTTGGTATTAAAAACATCACAAGACTGTATAGTAACCTCAATGTTACGTTAACACTTGGTAAAAAACAAAACAGTAGAATTAGCAATACGACTGGTAGAGCAATTAACCAATATAAAGGCATGATAAGTAAACCGAAAACTCCAAATTTCTCAAAGGGTTTTAGCAAAACAGAGCATGTCCGCCCAAAAACATCGAGGCTTGAATGTTCATTCATTTCCCTAAAACATTTCCTTAAAGTGTATTTGAATTGCTTGTCAATTTTTTTACGTATACATCCAACAAACACTCCATCGATAATTATGAGTACGTAACATATTATAAACACTATGTGTATTGGTGTTAACAGTAATGTCAAACTTCCGGAAAAGGGCACTTCGAGGTTGCGTTCCGATGCTGCGGTACTCATGACGTTTTTGTTGCTTTCTTCGTAGTTAAAGTACACCCAGAGACGAATTATCCAAGGAACACTTATCAGAACGAAACATAACACCAGCATTATTTCTTTAAGAACAATGTACCACTTGGTGTTAAATCCACACAGTCCACAACTGCCGAATACGTTGCTCTTGCAGCATCCCTTCAGATATTTATTTTTTCTCATCCCGCATTTAACAAAGCAGGAAATAAAGCTGGATATGAGACCAAGAGGAACGCTATTTGGTGGAACAAGATTGTCTTTTTTAATTTTAAAATAAATGTCCCTTATTGGTAAATCGTAACATTTGTCATAACTGAGTTTTTCTAATTTCTTCACGAATGACGACATGTGTTGAAGAGCTTTTGATTTAATAACCTGCACGTCATTCGAGATCCTTGTACCTTCCGACATCTTCTTTGTTTTCTTGATTTTTATAGAAGTTTTGGACTTAAGTTCATGTTCATAATCAAAATACCCGTATTTTTCTGAGTAAAAAAATCCCGGAAGAAGCCAAGGAGCAAACATTATGACAATAAAATTCAGAAACATGACACACTTCAAGAGTATATCTATGTAAGTATCCCTTTGCATTTCCGAGCAATGAAGGCTACCATCCTTTTCCCTGTGGCAACAGTAGAAATATATCTCAACGTAACCGTCTTTTTCGTGCATTCTTCTATTGCACAGTCTGTCTGCTTCTTCCCATTCTATTCCAAGGTCCTTGTCAATGTAGTTAAAATTATTAAAGATAATGTCTCTTACCATCGAAGATAAATTTCCTACAGAATTGGATCTTAAACAGCCAGATGGAGAATCCTTTAGATCCAGTTTCAGTCGACCAACTCCAATTTGTAACGTATTGAGTGAAAGAATTGGAAACTCCTCTCTCAGCCACAATAGCCCTTCTCCCCTCTTGTGTCGCACACGTATCCAATTGAGAGGTTGAAATATATCCTTTTTTTCCTCATTGTCCCATGTTGTTTTACCATTTAATGTTAAGTCAAAGAAAATCATGTTCTTGCTCTCCTGGTACAAATCTTGCAGATTTTCTTTCATATATTTATCGTTGAAAAACAAGCTGCACGTAGTGTCATTGTTCAATACGTGATCATGAACTAAAGACTCGTTAAGAGTTAAGTACGGAATTTTTGCCAAGTCGTTGTTGTTTAGAATAGGAATGGCAGTAGTGTAAGCGATAAACGCAACACACACAACACACGCAACATAAAGTTCCCTCATTCTGGCTAAAAGTGTTGCTTTGTCGATTCGTTCTCCAGAATTAGAAATAATGTAGATATTAAAGTCTTCGGCGTACTATATTGACTGTATCGTAGTTACAAATAGTATTTTCAAAAGATTTGTACCATTTTAATAGGAAAGGGTACAGTTTGAGAAAGTGTTCTGATTGGCTGCCAGTTCTGTAATTATGTTACGGGCTTGTGATTGGTTGTGGCCACGACGCGTCATTGACACGTAACCGCCCCCCTGATATGCTGCATTGAGTTTGAATCGAACATCTGTGTGAGTATAGCAAGGATTCAGTAAGAGTATAGAAATCGTTTAATGAGTTATAGCAGAGCCGTATCTCTTTATACGTTTCTGGTTATGGTAAAACTTGTATTCTATAACTAAATTATAAATCTTGTGATTAATGTTGTAAAACTTTTGATTTTTATGCTTAATCTACATTTTTTATTCACAAGTTTTGCAATATTTATCAAAAGTTTTAAAATGTAAAACAAAAGTTTTTCAACATAAAACAAAAGTTTCACAATATAATTAACAAGAGTTTTACAATATAAAACCACAAATCCAAATTACAAATTCACATGTTCCATAATAAAAATCCACAAGATTTTCAATTATTGCATAACTCGCCAAACTCCAGTACACACAGGGATTTTTTTTGACTCGGGGGGGAGGGGCTGATGCAGATCAGACAGTACAATAAAAACAAGCATGGTCCACATGTACATGTGGATCTTATTACATACCTGGGATCAATACAATTTTATTGATCCTAGATCAACATTACAATTCCTAAAAAAAATATTAAACATGTACCGTACATGTAGAATTTTTATTTTTTAACTCTGTGCTCTTTGATACATAAATAATAACGTTTCGAATTTTTTGTTTAACTTTATATCATTAAAACGATAAAATTTCGGTATACAATTAAGTAATAAAATTGGATAATCATTGTATTGTAAAGCCCTAGGATTCAATCCTAGTATAGCCCGAAGTCGCCAAACAATAAATGACCGCCGCTATTTGACGCTTTATAATTAACGTTTGGAATTTATTTGAATTACTTTGGCCATGGACGTTTTATTTTTATCTTTCTTGTTTATGACCATTGATTGAATTGTGTCGCTCACACCGATACGGCATTTTTGGTGAAATTTTGAATTATACAATTATAGTCTATTGTCGCAGAATAGCTTCAAGACAACACTAATTTGTTTCCAGTAAACAATCAACCTTTTAGCGTGGCCTATTGTCACCTCTTGCTTACGTATTTACGTGACAGGTGTTTACATAAACAATTAATGCGCATAGTTGTCCCTTTTATCGTGGTCAATTTTAACGTCGACATCCTCTGATCTACCGACAGGACAGCGCTGTGTTGAACATAATTTTGACATCCAAGCAATTAGCACCCGTGTACCTAGCTAGGCAAAAACCAGTGCAATAAACTTACTATAAACCTGACATAATAGACGACGAAAGTACAACTAGAAAAGGAAACAACCAATACTTTTTTATATATCAGTTTATCTTATCACTGAACGTTTTGATGAACACTTTATATAAGGCATGTGTTTGAAACAAACATAAGTAAAATGTTGAAATAGATTTTAAATCACAAACGTTAACGATTAGCCAGAAGTATATAAGAAAAAATTCTGGGGAGAGGGGTAATTGCAATTTACAAATAACTAAAGCGAGGTGGTTTTGTTAAACTAGTTACTGAAATTTGTAATATTGCAGCTTATCGTTGGCTAAGTATCCACCAGAAACATGTGACACATATTGTGAATAACATTACTTCAGTTATTACACCCCGGAAGTCAAAACTATTGTAGGTGATCCGTGGTAGCATATGATTAATAACATATTGCTAAACGTTAAATTCAAGGAAAATTATATACATATAAATCTATAAAATATTTCTTTTGATCAGGAGACTAATTTCATCTGCCGCTGCAATTCATAATTCTTTGCATACAAGATAATAATTTAAACATGTTGATATCTACATACAATTTCTGTATTAAATGATAATTACTGTCTTTACTATTTTTAGTCCATCTGGACCAAAGGTCCAAGGTTGACTTTTCTCATACAAATCCCATCCGTCGTCCGTCCGTCGTCGTTAACTTTTAACATTTTCGACTTCTTCTCCTAAACCACTGGACCAATTTACTCCAAACTTGATATGAAGTATCCCTAAGGGAAAAGGGTTCAGATTTGTTCAAATGAAGGGGCTTGACTCCCGGGGGCGCCACTAGAGGGGCAAAAGGTGACAAATAAAAAAAAAATCTTCTAATAAACAAGATGGCCTAGAGTTGAATGTTTTGGTATTTAGTAACTTCAGGGAATGGAAAATTGATTTGTTCAAGGCATGGCCCTGGGGTCAAAAATAGGTTACGCGTTTTTGGGTCAAAGTTCAACACTAGCAAATATGTAAATTATTTTTATTTTTGACTTCTTTTCTAAACCACTGGACCAATTCAATCCAAACTTAATAGGTAGTGTCATTAGGAAAAGGGGGTTCAGATTTGTTTAAATGTAGGGGCTCAACCCCCAGGGGTGTCATTAGAGGGGCCAAAAGGGGGACAATTTGACAAACTTCCAAAAAAACCCTATAAACTAGATGGCCTTAGAGTAATTAATACTATGGTATGTAGTTACTTAATTTTAAGGCACGGAACGTTTGTTCAAGGCGTGATCTAAGGGCAAACATAAATTATGCATTTTGGGATCAAAGTTCATCACTATATATGTACATGTACATAGCTGTTAACTTTTAACATTTTCGTCTTCTTGTCCAACACTACTCGATCAATTTCATCAAAACTTGGTAAATGTCATCCTTAGGGGAAGGGGGTTCATATTTGTTGAAATGATGGGACTCAGTACACAGGGAGGGTCACTTAGGGGCCCAAATGGGGACAAAATGTCAAAAATCTGCTTATGAACTAGAAGGTCTAGTGCTTAATGCTTTTGTCGTAGGAACTTTAGGCCAATGCGTGTGTGGATGAGAGTTGAATGTTTAATTTCATTGCCTTATTATTTTCAAATATTGTTCTTTTGAATGTCACATGTTAATTGTCGATAAAAAGAAACATAATTTAGTAATTTTAAAACCATTTTAAAGTAAAAGTAACACTTAAAGTGCAAAGATACTTTATTCTGTTTTGACTAGTGTGACATGTGGAAAGACTGGTCATCTTGAAGCAAGTCTCACATAATCAACTTAGTTTGGTCTGACCAATCACTCCAATTTGATTTTCAAAGTTCTGTCTCAAAAGTTTTAGGCATACTATCAATTTTAACAAAATGAGTATAAAGTTTTATTTATCTTTTTCAACAATTATTTATTTTAAACAAAGAAGTCAAACTATGATTTTTATCTCTATATTAATACCCATTTGTCCTAATCATATTTTTAAGACACTTGAATCACATTAATTACTGTACATATTTTCGTACTATGTTAAGCCTATCAGTAAGTTTTTTCATTTTGAACTAATGTTTGTCATCCACAAAATTAAAGTTTTTAAATTCAACGTACTGTAAAATTTCAAGCAAAAGTAAAAATATTGATGTTACAGTTTCATAGTTAGGCGAGAGGGAAGTGTAACCATACAACTTTGTGTTTAATTTATTTTTGAAGTTTAGTAAGTTTAATAGTTCAATTCACATTATTTAAATGTTAAGAAATATATTTAGTTATTATTATTCTGTAAAGGTTTATGTTAGAAATAGGAAACTGTCCAAATCTTCATAGCTCAACCTAAGACTATATAATATGTATTTACAAAGAATTAATTATAATTACTAGGAAGTTGGCTAGAAACCACTTAAAGGGTATACCTGACAGGTGGCATAATTGAGTTAATTTACTGATGTCAATAGGCTTAGCTTGAGTTGTTATCATTTTATATTTAGTTGTGTCACTCGGGTACCTAAGGATAATTATAACAATAGCTTAATTAAAAGCATTGGCTGAAACATGATGTAGAGAGAGTGTTTAACCACAGATACCTAGAGATCTGTGGTTTAACCATGAACCTAAGCCAAAGTGTAAACGTTAACTGTTATATTATGTTCTGTGGACTATTGTCGTGAATACTGACATTAATAAATATGTAACCTAAAAAGCAGTCGTCATCGTCTTTTACCAGTTTTACAATAGTTATTGTTTAGTGCTCCCAGGCGGTTTATTGAGGTAACCAAGATCTGCGGCTGGCTATGAGCTAATCCCCCCAACATCAAATATTAGCAACCGTACACCCATGTGACACACCCGGTCACCTAAACCGTCTTGGTCGTGTTCTATACTTGACCTTTTTGTCAATTAACAAATTTTGTATATAACAAATATAAACTGCGTTATCCCCGGGCCTTAACTATAAATCTGATGAAAGTAACGATCTCTTGTAGCTAAGGTGTTGCACACCAAAACAAGAGATCTGTGTTTTAATCAGATTGACTGGAAAGTCCCTTGTCCTCGGGCATAGATTTACAAAGCTTACGTTTGTATAATAATCATATAGATCTTGAGAACAAATTGATGTTCGTAAGATATAAGACGTCGCCAGTCGGCGGAATCATTGACAATGACAATACCAGTGACATACAATAAAAACAAGTAATAGCGTTCTGAAATAAACGAATGTGAGCTATGTTAAATCAGGAACTTTCAATACTAAACTTTTAGTATTGAAAGTTCCTGGTTAAATATAAATTGACCCATGGATATATGACCCTATTTTGACCCTGCAGGGCCACACAAATATCTCATAAGGATGCTAATTTTGAACAGAGGCATAGACAGGAGAGCTTCTTTCTACGTTTCTGTTTTGAAATTTTGTTGCTCCAGTTTCAATTAAAGTTGTAGGCACAGTAACGTTTTGATGTTTAATGACACACACAAAATGTACATGTCAAAGTCAAGGTCGTTTTAACTGTAATTTTCTTTTAATTTTTTAAGGCATTGATGAAAGTCGGCAACTTTGTTAATATCAAATGTCTGATATCATATTCAAGGTTACGTAGAGGTCACATTCAAGGTCATTCTTAAATTGTCTGCATACGGTGAAGGGATAGGTAAACAAACCAAATGGGGAATACTAATAGTCTCCAAGATAACATTGAAGATCCCTTATATTTTAAAGTAAAGGTCGGTCTTAAACCCCTTCCAGTCGCAACAGGATTATTGAAATATCAAAGTAAATTAAGAAATAGTCTCTGAGGAAGCCTTGCAGGTCGTCCAGTGGTCCCAGTCGAAGTTATTCTTAAAATGCTTTCGATTGTGAAAATATCGGTTAAAGGACTAAGTAGGCAATACTTGTAAAGTTTCTGAAACAACATTTAAGATTACATAAGGAGACAACCAAGATCGTTCTTAAACATATCACTATAGAAAGGAATTGCCGGAAGAACGAATAGTTTCTAAGACAACTATCAAGGTCACTTTCAGAATACAGTCAAGGTTATTCTTAAACTGTCTTCTTATTTTGAAGGGATTCGTCAAAGATTAAGATGATGATTATAATAGAATAAAAAATAATCATCTTGGTTACCTAGAGGTCAGGAGCAAGTTCATTCTCACATTGTTTTCTTGTTTTTTGGGGGGTGGGGGTTAACTCCCATTCAACTCATATCTGCTTATGACAGTGAAGTCTCAATGGAATACCACACCAGACATGTTGGCATGTCATTTCACTGAGTTGCGTTATCCTGACATGCAGTCCTTCTCCTGCCCAGAATGCTGAGCGTTAAGCAGGTAGTGAGAAGATTACCTAATTTTAACATCTAAGGTTTGACGCAGATGGGGATTGAAGTTGGAACCTACATGTAGCTTCCACATATTTCTTATTGAGAAAAGATAGGTCAAAGAACCGTTGATAACACTTATAGTCTCTGAGATAGCCATCAAGTTCACATAGAGGTCATAAGTCGGGCTGTTTTCAAATGTTTCCATATTTTAAAGGGTTTACTGAAAGAATGAAGTATACATTGTAGATGATGCTAATATTCTCTGAGATATCCTTCAAGGTCATTTTGAGGTCACAGTCAAGGTTTCTTAGTCTTAAAATGTCTCCCTTTTTAAAAGTGTTTGCTGACAGAACAAAGTATAGGTAAACAAAATGGTCTTCAAGATAGCCTTCAAGGTCACAGTCAAGGTCGTCACAGCTGATCAGAAAATACACAAACGTTTTAAAATGTTGTCAGATTTCCCCCTTTTTTGCACCCTAGTGGTGTCCCTCGGGGACAAGCCGCATTATTTGGACTAATCAGAATTCCCTTCCCCTTTGATGGTTATGATCAACCAAGTTTGGTTAAAGGTGACCAGTACAAATTTTTGGAGAGGAGGTCAAAAGATGAAAAGTTTAAGACAATGACAGACAAGTTTTAATGACTATATCTTATGAGCAATTTTTGCTAAGGTGAACTGAAAGTGATGACATTTTTTTACCAAGTGCCCCCATCATGTTAACATAAAACGTACCAGGTAAATAAAATATGAATAAAACGATCTATTACAGATAATTGTTTTAAACAGGTCTACCAAATCCAGTTTTAGCTGGATTTAGGTGAGGGAAACAGTAAGTGGTCAAGTAGTAATAATACATAAAACAAGAGGACCAATTGACTTAAACATCCATGTGGTTGGAAAAACACTATAATTTCACATAAATGTTTGATATTTCATTAGTTTATTAAAAGATTTTATATTTTCAGTTCCCTCCTTTGAATTCCCTAGCTGCATCCCTTGGGGACCAACCTCCACAAATTGAACAAATCTGTATCCCTTTCTCTAAAGGATATCAGAGTCATCAAATTTGGTTAAAATTGGTCCTGTGATTGGAGAGAAGAAGAAAACTCAAACAGCACATAATTCTATGTATCACAGTAAAAAATAGAAACATAACATCACAGATATATTTCTTAATTACATTTATCTGAATTCACTGAAAATATTGTCCCTAAGAAGAGTTGTCTCCCAAGAACTTATTTCAATGAGGAAAATATTTTGTCTTCGGTCCGTAACATCCACAAACCCTGTCACTCTCGGGAATGATGCCCTTTGAGTCGTGCAGTGTCTGACTGTGCCTTTGTCATTCGTGTAATTTACTGTGAGATCAGAATGGCAAATTTTTTTACCTTTAATTATCAGGCTAAACATGGACTTGTCAACTGATAGACAGGAGTAACCTATTTTTGACACAAAGGGGTAATTGTATGCTGGAGAACAAAAATACTTGATGCAATATTCCAAATTAAGAGCTTGAGGTTCATATTTATGCACAAACCCTGTTTAATTAAGTAAACATCATCCCATGTCTTCAATTAATATCACTTCATAACTTCAGACTTGACTGTTTCTGCTATAAAACTAATAAAGCTAAACAATTTCACATTCAAATGACTCAAGATATTATCCTTTGTGGTATAGCAAAGCAGATAACTTCTACAATCTATGAAATAAGAACAAACCATTCATCTGTTTTTAAACGAAGTTTATTTCTATTTATGTATAATACATTCTCATGTGTAGCGTGCGTAACCATGGTTACTTTTATAAAACATAAATTACAGCATGATAAGTCAACAATGATATTATGGCACATCATGATTGAGAACCAACATTAAGTTAACATGGTTAAAGTTAACAGTATCATTACAGAACCAACAATTAGTGTACATGGTTAAAGCTAAAAAAATCAAATCACATAGCAAATTAATATACTTTTTTTTATTAATATTTACACATTTATGCAATCTATTATATTTTGCAGTGAAAAAGAATTACCTCCCCTGATTCTTTAGTGAATTTTTAAAATGTTGGGTTAAACCAAAACTAAGACAATTACATGTCCTTTTTTGATACACTTCACATAAGTTCAGTTACATCCTTTGAAAGATTTTAAGCTATGGTCTATCCTGATACTATCATTAGCAAATTAAAGATTTTAAACTATGGTGTATTCTGATACTATCATTAGCAAATTAAAGATTTTAAGCTATGGTCTATTCTGATACTATCATAAGCAAATTAAAGATTTCAAGCTATGGTGTATTCCAATACAAGCATTAGCAGGTATTTCAAGCTATAATGTGTTCAAATACTAGCAGTAGCAAATGTTTAGAAACTAAGGGGCTACATTTTTTTCCTTTTCATTACTAATTCAAAATTGGATGTGTAAAGAGATCACATTTTCATATTTTACTCTCAAAATTTCAACTGAAACCACCCTCTTTTCATGATTTCAATCCACAGGTATATATATTCGTCATCTGAGGATCTTGCCAGGAAACAGGAGAATGACTGGTACATTATCAGACATACAACATTAGTTCATATCTAGAAAATGATGATTATTACCACCACAATATCATTTTTCTGATACGTATATAAAACCATATGGTAGGAAAGCAATCAAAAAGATTTTACAAATATCTATTGCACTAATTTTACAAATTTCTTAAAACACCAAGGAAACCAGTTAATAACATAACAACCATGTACACCTCCACTGGTTCTATCCTGGACAGGGCTATAAAGGACACAGATATGCTGGTTTGTAAACTTTTAACATTACAAATACATATATCAAGTTTTTTGGTAAATATAAAATTATATACCGGGTATGTCATATGTGTATCTGCAACTGTGTGATATTTGTTTAAGTTCGAGTAACAAATACACAATTGATTGCACTATCAAGAAGTATTATACAAATCACGGACAAGAAACTTATTAATTAAGGTGATTTTCACTAATTTGTAGTTAATTAAAGTGATTAACAGTAGTTTGTTTATAAGTTGTTTTAGGTGGACTTTTTAAGTAACTTTTAATAGTAGGTAACACTTAATATTTTATATTATTTACAACAGAATATTCATATGCGATTTAAGTTATTCACAATACAAATTAGAATGTTTGCTTGATCTTGCCGGAAATCACCTGTGCAATATAAAATATTTCCATATAAATATGTAGAAAATAACAGTTAACTTTTTATACCAGCATCCATGCAAAACATAAATAGCTAGTTTTTTTTAAAAGTTTTAAGTATTCTATTTAAAAAACAAATGAAAGGACAATTTCAAAGTTATATAAAAAGGTCTATATAGACGATCATTTTCTGTGATCTTATCTATTTTAGTATAACTAAGATAATATCTAGTTATTACATATTAATAGAATCTATCACCCCTGGTTGTGTGAGAAAGAGAAATCTCACCTGAGGACCGAGATTGTTCGTCCTGAACGATATTCACTGTGTTCAGGACCAAACAATCTCTGTCCGAGGGTAAGATATCTCAATCTCACACAACCAGGGTGTTTGATTCTTTTTCTTACACCTTCCACATTGATATCACGGCGATAACAAAGTGTTGATTGTATGATTTTCTAGAAAATCCCATGAATTTCCTTCTTTGGTCTGATATTGTGATGTCATATTTATTGTTGAAATGATGTCATATTCATTGTTTTCACGACGTCATATCATTGTCAATAATACCAGCGCACGCTTATCTCACAAAAGGGTGGGATAGAGAAATCTCACACAGGTTAACATACGAGGAAACTCTATCACAGGTGTAAGAAAAAAATGTCACATAGTTATAAGTGATATATAACATAAAAGTATGCAAAAATAGTGAAATAAATGTAAAAGCAGGTAATCGAATAATTCAACAAATCAAGCCTGCCTAAAAAATGATTGCAGTACAAATTAACACACAAAACTTGTCATAACAATACTACAGTACAATTTGGTAAGTCAAGCATGTCTTAGTACATAACAATATTGACATATTCATTGTAATATATTTTAGTCACAAGCGTACATCTAACAGTATTTTGAAAATTCTGAAATTTATAGTGTGTTAAAGTTTTACTTAAAATATATTTCACTCTTAATTTACATTAAAATTTATTTGTTATTCTCCAATCTGCAAGTAACAATCATGTAACAAGAAAATAACAGCCCTAGTTGTTCAAATATAATATCACAAAGTAGAGTTAAACAGAGACACACTCTTCTAGTACAGGCAGTAATTATCACAGTTTATATCACTATAGCTTTCTACTGCTTCTATAAACAATACAGTCTGATTAAAACCACATCTTGATCTACACTCCATTCCTTAAACTACACTCTGCTGTGTCAGTTTACAGAATGAAGTATAGATCAAGATGTGATTTTAATCAGATTGTAAGTAATATTACAGAACGGGTAGTTAGTAATAAACAAAATATATAACATACAATATTATTTTACAGCATCTTCCTGTAACTGTGGACAGTGCTCATGAAATACACCTTTGCAAACTGTATAGTGACATAATGACATTATCAATCTAATATCAACTGTGGTTAATATAAAATACAAACTTAATAAAACGACAGAATAAAAACATTAGTAAACACTTGCTTTTTAACAGACAATAGTTTACTATGTTTAGCATATAGTATATTGGTTCAATGGTTGGTAGTAAATTTTTGGTTTTAATGTAATCAATTCAAGTTCACACAACCAAAATTTAACAACACAAATATCATTTTAGCTATATCCTTTGTCATGTCTAAAGTGAAATATATTTAAAGTTTTTAAAACCGCAACAATGCAATACAGTCATATTTCTGAAAATTGCCAATTATGAATAATCATTTTTCTTGAATTTAGAAGTTTCCGAGACAGATTCCTAAAACAACCAATGAAAATCTGTTACATTTTGAATTTTAAAAAAATTGAATGTCAAAAATAGGCAAACTCTATGTAATTCTCATGAAGTAGCAATAATACATAATGATATTGTGCATGAGATCAACTACAAACATCTTATTTTTGTTCAAATCTCTTTGTTATCCAATTAAAACATAATATATTTTTGATTTTTTAAGCATCAGTATGTACATGCTACAATTAACATCAGTATACATGTTACAACAAAAGGACCTACTGGGCCTTAACATCAATCTGGTCAGATCAGGCCTATCAATTAAATAGTTTATTAGATTTTTTTGTAATTTTGTGGGGCAAGCTCCATAATTTGAACAAATCTGAGTTCCCTGCCCCTAGGTATGCTTCTAACCAAGTTTGGTTGAAATTGGTCTTAAGGTTTTAGAGAAGTTGTCAAAAATGTGAAAAGATAACACATGTGTAATATAAATCACCTTCCCCTAGGGATTCTACCTACCAAGTTTGGTCCAGTTGTTTGGGAGAAGTCAAAAATTTGAAAAGTTAACAATTATGACGGGCGAAGAACAGAATTTGTATGGGAAAAGTTAACCTTTAACCTTTGGTCAAGATGGACTAATACAGATCACAATCGGATCACTTGGCCCTTTTCTGTCACATTCTAGAAATAAAGACACAAAAAAAAAAAAAAAAAAGAAATAAAGACTCAAAGGTTAGTGTATGGATACTGCTCAATTTGAGCAGTTTAGTGAATAGGTTTGAAGTAAAGAGGCACAATAGATCAGGTGAAAAATGTAGAAAGTATGTAATTTTCATTCACATACAGCAAACTTATGAATTAGAATTAACATATTGGACAGAAAAAAAAGTTCTGTTGATAATTTGATGTTTTAGAAAATCGTAAACCAAAACAATCAAATATATGAAAACAATTACACTTGGAGAGAAAATGGCCGAGGCTATGTACAAATATTTGTTTATGTCATGTGATCATTGAAAGTAGTGTCAAGATGTCTACTACTTGCCTACGAGGTTATTTTGCGGAAATGGCCGAGTGTGGTCCGATTGATACACATTAGTATACATATCACAAAATTATTCAGAGAATTTATGCCCATCAATAAGCAAATAACCTTACAGGTAACAATGGACAAAACACTTCTTTATAAATGCACTTAAGAAGAAAATAAATACAAACCTCTATAGCATTAAATTCTATATTATTTGTTCAATATACTTCTGTAAGTTTGTTATCTCCCCTTTCTAACTCAATTCAATTCAATGATTTATTACTTAAGCTCAATAAACATGATGTACAACATACTACAGTGGAGTGTCTTTACAAGGACCATATGAATCAAAATTATAGTCCTTTAGTCAAATTGCTCCATGCATATCATGGTTGTTATTATGCTGTTATAATGAGTGTCATTGTAAAAAGACTGCATGCATTGCATAACAAATTCTTCATCAAAAAGACAATTCAGTTACATAATGATATCTAATAAACTCTTTTTATTACTTCAACTTGCAAAAATTAATACAGGTCTTAAATACATTTTTGCAGAAACTATTGCTTTGCTGAGACTGCCTTTCCTGGTAAAAAATATATCTAAAAATTACCGTTAGTTATTAGATCACTACATGGTGTAATAAGTGAATTTGTAAATAAAATTAAAGTTAACTACAGTTTTAACTCATTCACCTTTAAAGTCTCATTTATACTCTTTAAAAACAATGAATTGCACAATTTACTGTCAAAATCCAGGGATGAATGAGTTAAATGAGTAACGTCACTGTACCCAAATTGGGACACTTTTAAGGAAAGTTTATAGAAACAATTGATGTTGACATAAATGGAACAGCTGTGTCCATAAATTCAATATATGTATGTTTGCTTTTATATAGATGCCTATTTATATTTTTATGTATTTTATTCTTTGTAAAATAACCATTTAAAGTGGGTATGTTGAGGAATTCCTCATATGGCATTATTTATGCATTATGCGACAATCTGCCTAACATACTACATTTTCAAACACCAAATTATACCATAATTGATCAATGCACGTCTTTCTTAACACAAACAAGTATCACTTATATTCAATATTTAAGAAAAATATACAATTGATTACTATTTTTACTGGTGTCTTTAAAATAAATCTGTTTAAATGCAGTTGTTTCCCAATTTGGGTCCACACACCTGCTGAAATACTGACGTGACCCCAGTCATCTTCACAAACGCCTATCTCGAGACGCATGCACTATCTAATAATACAACTTAGACAAAAAAACAAAAGAAGGGCACTCTTTGTCAAAAATAAATAAAAATTGCCTATGAATTTGTGTACGTTAGAAGTATATATGAATATGTGGTAAAAGTGTCCCAATTTGGGTGCAGTGACGTTATGCCAAAAGGAAGCGATAAATGGACCAATACTAGGCATGTAGTGCGTCTCGCTATAAGAGGATCATAGCTACGTTTAAGGAATTTTCTTATAATTTTTGTGGCAACAGAAGATACGTCCGAGTTGTTTTTAATCAACCTAAGATTGTAAATAAGTTTTCCATAAAATGAGGGTTGTAAAATTTAATTTTGATTTTTTCTATAAAGTCAACCAAAGTCGAGGTCTGGTGTTTAGAGCACAACACTGGCATTTGATTATCCTTTGTTTGAACATCACATAGCCAATTGGTTGTGTTTCCCTGTCCTCCTGTACGTTACAATAAGCAGGTTGGTTGGATGGTTGGTTGTAAGCTGACAGGTAAGGTCGTTATAGTACGTCCCATGGTGGCAATCTGACAGTTACCCTCTCCTTAATCAACTAGGCATGTACTAAAGAAGCTAATTCAATCAATTAACAAGCAAACAATCATAACCAACAGCAGATTTTTCATTAAGTATCTTATAAGTTTAAATATGAAAAATAGTTGAAGAGAAAAAAGTCGTCATTTCTTTACTTTTCAGCTATTTTTTTAAATTATGTAAAAGTAATCAAACTTAATTATCTTTGTTATGTGATCGTTGTTGAGTGAAGACCAATATATAAAGAAACACCTCGTTCATAAAGTGGAATGAACAAAGCATTTAGTCAATAGGCAATTTTATAGAAGACCTAGGACAGGAAGAGAAAAAATCCAGATGGCCTTTTAGAGGTTCATCGGCCAGAATCGTAGAGCGTCGTCTGTAGATACGCTGATGCGCTAATTGAGTGAAAATACAGCCACAAAACATACAGACGTGATCTTTGACTCAGGATTCTTAATGGCGGACGGGAGACAGCATTTAAACATTACCTATGTGATGGGAAGAAATAAACTTCTTGATGTAATAAGGTTCTTTAATTAACTTAAAGCCAGATTCATCCAAACGCGGATGAGACTCCGACTTTATATGCCATCTCTGTGTCGTTAAGGCGCAATATTGGTGCCAATGTTGTCAGGTTGTTAACGCTAAGATTATCGACGAAAGTATTACTTACATTTTACTTTCAGCGTCACGACCTCTTGCTAAAACGTATGTAAGATAACGCTCGCATGCTGAAAATTATCAACGCAGAGCATATATCTCAATTTGTTTTATAAGCTAGTGAAAAGATACATGTCGGTATGTAAAACTTAAAACATCATATACAGTGATGCGTTTTAAGTTTTACAAGCTAGTGAAAAGGTACATGTACACTTCGGTATCCAAACATTGAAACAAAGCTGAATAGGATCAACCGAAAAAATATATACACTTTCACTCCATTAACGAAATAAAGAATTATAACGAGCGCTTTCAACCAAGACCCCTTCTAGAAATACTTATGACGTTCACTCAGCCCTCTAGCGGGATGTTACACTAAAATACGTTTACTATCTTGGAGTTCTTCCAACTTCCAACTTATACATGTTATCAAATTATACTCAAAGAGAAAAACAATTTTCAGTAAAAATAAATCGCTGAGCAATAATACTCCAAATTTCCAAATTTATCATTATATTACATTTGCTTAAATGGGACTTCGGTTAAGTAGCAGAAGCAGCGACATGCAAAGATGCATTATGGCGATAGTTATATGATTGAAATTGACGATCAACTGGGTATTTAATCGACCTTCAACACTGGCATAAAGCATTAGGCAAGTGGTTGATACATCTGCACTTTAACAATAAACATTTAATCGACCGAATACCATGACATTATCTTAAAAGAACTTCATTTTTATTGCAGTTGCAAATTAAACATTTTAACGAGCCTTGCAACTTGCAATTATATGTTTAAATTGATCATCCCGTTTCAAAAACAAAATTACTGTTTTTATCAAGAAACTTGTAAAACATATTCAGCGTATTCCAGCGATTTACTTGCCATGTTTTATAACTTTTTCAAAGTTGAATACCAGGGTTTATTGCATATAATTTATGTAAAACCCATTCGTATAGGCTTAGTTCTCTAAGCTATCCCATAGTGTAAACTATTTATTGATATGCTTGCTACCAGTCGGATATTGGATATGGACTGCTACAGCAAAAGTTATAGTGAACATCAGGCCTTATTAACTATTTGGGCTGCCTCCAGCCCTTGTGCAGTCCGTAAACTTTGATATTGTCCCCTAGATAAGTAACTATTGCATAAAAATATGATTTGTGAAGGCTTCTGGATGTTTTAAGAAATATTTTTAACAATAAATTGTACTTGATAAATATTTTGATATAATATAAACATGTTTAATGACATTACAGCAGCAAATATATCTATCTTACTATAAGATCTACCAATGTATAAAATAGTTACACAGATAATAGAAAAAAACTGCGGGCCACAATGCTTTCAAAAAAGCTATTTCTATCACTGGTAACATATCTTACTTTAACTACATCAGTTCTGTGTTTGATCAAAAGTCAAAAGAATTTCAAAAAATGACCAGATGACGTTTGTGTCTTTTTGAATTGGAATGTATTGTTCATCGTGGGAATAGGAAAACATGTTTCCATGGTAACTAAAATGGAGGAAGAAAAACGTGAAAATTGATTTATTTACGGTGCCGCACAAATCTAAATGTAAACGAAAATCACTAATTCCTTTTCCATTATTGATGAGACACTAGAGCCTTCTAAGTGTGGAGAATTGCATCTGTCTAATTCACCAGGGAGAACCACCACTACAGTGTAACGTTTTATATATCCCCACAAGTTATGTTTAATTGTATTATTCCGTAGCTTCATCTATAACACCGAAACCATTTTTGAATCGGTCGTAAAAGTCAATTTTTCATACAAAATCATTAATCCTTTTTACTATGGATTCTGTGAGTGTATTATTTGGTATGATTTAATGAATTAACGCCACAGTTCATAAAGTATGCTAACATTTACTTAAAAACAAACGTATAATGATCCTTCTCTTTAGTCCACACTGATGTAATAGTAACTAGGTGAGTCATCATTTTTCCCTTCCCCTTGACACATATCTGGATGAGTCTTTGTTATGTTTTGTTGTATTCGAACGACACCCATTTGGTTCTTTTGTATCTTCCATTGCTACTAAAATTATAAGAAAATTCCTTAAACGTAGATTTGATCCGAGTATTGGGTCCATTAACCGCCTCTTACGGACATAGACTTTGTCATTGTACACCTTCTAACAATACAACTGGGACTCAATAAAGGGCTCCAGTTGAAGGATAGGTACTGATATATGTCTTTCTGGTTGTTGGACTTCGCGTTGTTCATTATTTCTGAGCTCACACAGGTGTAATAGTAGTTACTTAAGCTTGCTTTTTCGTTTTACCCCTGACAAAGAATTGGGTAAGTGTTTGCTCCCCGGTGGTTCCGAGCTGTTTAAGTTTGCTCAGTTGCTGCTGTTGCATCTCTGCGAGTACACTGATTGTTCATCATTGTAAATATTCATATATCTTAACTATATGTGGAATTTACGGATCTACCATGCATTAGCCACTGTTTTCAGCTTTATGCTGCTTGGTTATGTCCAATTTTCGTGTTTTCATTTGCTTTTTGTAAATACAATGTATGCACATATGGCTTACTCGTTAAATTTTGTATTGGCAATTGATTGTGACGGTCAGTTGTTGAGATGATTGTCAGCGCTATAAAGTGCATTTACGTAAATTTTCAAATGTATGTCCATACATAAGACGTCTTGTCTCATGCGGGAAGTAGTAAAGATGAGGCCTCTTAAATAGGTTTAACCTCACCGTCTGGGTGACCGTCCTCAGTCGGCCTGCATGGATGACTAGTCTTGGGGATTGTTGTGTCGTCAATTTATTTCATTTTATTCTGTTGCTGAATTGTTTGATGCGGCTATCGTTGGTTTGTCAATGCCTCTGTTTTAGTTATCCAGTTTTCTTTTCATAGATAACTTGCAGTGTACGACGACGACGACGTTGTTGATGCTGTTGTACCTTTGCTATCGCACTGACTGTTCATCAACAGTACTATTCATATACTTAACTATACATGAACTCTGCCAATCTACCATATATTAGCCACTGTTGTCGGCTTTGTGCTGATTGGCTACATCCAATTTTCATTTTTTTCCAATTTGTCATTTTAAATATGTACATCAGGACCGTAGCCTAGGGAAAATCGCTGGTGGCAAATCAAAACAAGAGGCCCATCGGGCCTTAACGTCCATCTGGATTGGCATTTGTATACTTTTGACCCTAGGGTCACGCCTTGAACAAACTTGGTTCTCCATGCCCTAAAGTTACTACAAACCAAAGTATTAAGCACTAGGCTTTTTAGTTGTTAAGAAAATTTTTGAAATGTTGTCAAAGTTCACCACTTTCGGCCCCCAAAGTGGCACCCCTTAGGACCCAACCCCTTCATTTGAACAAATCTGAATTCCCTTCCCCAAGAGATGACTTCTGTCAAGTTTAGATGAATTTGGTCCAATAGTTTTGGACAAGAAGTCATAAATGTGAATGGTTAACATATTTGTTATAGTGTTGAACTTTGACTCCAAAACGCGTAACCTATTTTTGACCCAAGAGTCACGCCTTGAACAAACTTGGTTATCCATGCCCTAAAGTATCGAAAAATTAAGGTCTAGGCCTTCAAGTGTATTAGAAGAAGATTTTTGAAGTTTTTACAAATTTTCCCCCTTTTGACCCCTTAGTGGTGCCCCCTGGGGGCCGAGCCTCTTCATTTGAAAAAATCTGAATCCCCTTCCCCTAGGGATACTTCCTACCAACTTTTGATGAAATGGGTCCAGTGGTTTAGGAGAAGTCGAAAATGTGAAAAGTTTACGACGGACGGGATTTGTATGAGAAAAGTCAACCTTGGACCTTTGGTCCAGATGGACTAAAAACTGCCTCACCAGAATGTAATGAATTAAAATGACATCACAACAGTCCCAAAGACTAGTAATCCATGCGGACCGACTAAGGACGGGCACTCGGCACGAAACCAGGCGGTGTGGTTAAACCGGTTAAATAGGCGTTTACCTTTACACTTCCCGCATGAGACTAGAAGTCTTAAGTATAGATATACATTTAAAAATTGATAAATACACGTCATGGCGCTGTGCTGTCAACAACCAAACAACCACATCAATTGTCCATACAAATCTTTTAAGGAGTAAACCATTTATATATATATATATATATATATATATTTATATATATTTACAAAAGGCAATTGGAAACATCAAAATTTGATATAG
>JAUMGZ010189945.1:0-13326 GCA_032359645.1 Pododesmus macrochisma
TAAAGATGATGCTGCTGAGCCACTCAGCTTGTGTAAAGATAAGGGCACAGTTGACAATGTCACCAGTAAAGATGATGCTGCTGAGCCACTCAGCTTGTGTAAAGATAAGGGCACAGTTGACAATGTCACCAGTAAAGATGATGCTGCTGAGCCACTCAGCTTGTGTAAAGATAAGGGCACAGTTGACAATGTCACCAGTAAAGATGATGCTGCTGAGCCACTCAGCTTGTGTAAAGATAAGGGCACAGTTGACAATGTCACCAGTAAAGATGATGATGCTGAGCCACTCAGCTTGTGTAAAGAAGAGAAATAAGGTATATTTTACAGTAAAAAAGTTAACATGTGTACTTGTTTGTTTCATTGGGGTTTAACATCCCTTCAACTCATGTCTAGGTCATATCGATAAAGTGCCTGCTTGTGACAGTGCACACTGATGGTGACTTTGTAGTGCTGTCTCACTGAAATATCACCTCACAGACACATTGACATAATACTTCACTCGGTCACATTATCCTGACACCGAGCCAACCAATCCTCTTCCTACCCAGTAATGCTGAACACATAGCAGTGAGTGAGAAGATTACCTAATTTTAACATCTTAGTTTTGATCCGGGCTTGGAATCCAACCTGTGCCTACCAGATCATGAGGCGAATGCTCTACCTCTGAGCCACAGTGCTGGTAAACATTTGTATTTCTTCAAAGAGCTGAGGGACCTTTATCAAACTACAAGTGACATTCATTCATGTGTTAACCAATGCTTAATGAAGAAGAAAATGTTAACTTTTATGAAAGTGTTAAAGTTGTGTAGGCACCTTAGCACCACTCTATCATAATCTATAACAATCTTATGTAAACAGTATGGATGGCATTTTTACAAATATTTCTTTTTCAGATTTATTAACAAAGTATGGATGATTTTATAGGAGTAGAATAGCTCGTGTACATCCCACATGATCGGAGAAAGTTGGCTGCTCCTTCCTTGCCTTCTATTTCTCAAGTCCATGCATTGTCTTAATATAGAGTTGATATGTAAGGACTATTGTATTTTTTTTTTTTTTAATTCTTTTATCAATTTAGAATGGCTTTTCTACACAGCTCATGTTTAGGAGAATGAAAACACCATGTTCTACGGGCATTGTTTATTTAATTTTTTCGTGTTTTTAAACAGGCTCAGACAAAATCTTCAAAATACCACATATAAAACATTTTAAATATAATTATCTTTATAAAAAATATGGTGTATAGAATTAAAAATATTTACTGTTTATCTTTTTTATATTTTTATTTTGAAGTCAAGGAGATATGTAAATATTTATGAAACCGTTTGTATAATGTCGTCATGGGAGGCTTCTGTATGTGGGGTCAGTTTAGATGAATAAGAATTCGAAATAGAAAAACAAATTGATTACTAATACTGATGGTTATATTATTATTTTATGTTAGTAACTTTGCACTGAATGATGTGTAAAGCTGTTACTTATCAACAGTTTGTGTAGGTTTAGATCTATCTACACACTGGATAGAATTACTCCATGTTGATTTAACTACTATTTAGTGTAATTCCTCTGTTATCACATGACCACTGGGGCTTGAAGTTGTAAGGAGTATATATAGCTCTACTAACTGCCTTACTAGTGATTGTGAAATCAAACCTGTTCTGCATATTCATGAGGTGGAACTACTTTTTTGCTGTCCAATCAGAAAAGGGGGTGTGTCCAGTCTGTGTATAGCTAGACATGTAGGTCATGCTGGAAAGGCATGCAAAAAGTGTGGTGTCACATTAACTCCATGATGTCTCTAAGACCTATTATATGAACTGTGAAGTTGTAATAATAACAGTTATATACTTCAAATAAAGAGAAATAAAAATATGTTTATATTTTTATAGCAATTCTGAGCTTGATACACATAGGATTCACACACAGTAGTATAGTAGTAGTGTATTGCATTTAATTGATTAGTAATTATGTAATGACATTAGAACTGGCGGGGTGATTATGTGTAATTTCACTGTCAGTGGTTACAATAATTTACTACTGCAATACTGGATATTCATGATAGTTGATATTCAGAAATATTCAACTCATATGATCGATAAAAAACAACAAAGACAAAACAATTGCTCATTTAGTGACCTGATAGCTGCTCCTACAGTCATTCTCCCAGTATACTATTTGTCATTGTATGTCTGACTCAGCTAAGATGATAATTCTTGTGGGGTTGTAATTGCATTGATTTTAGTCTATTACGTTTCACTGCTACTGCTGCTGAATTCTACATATAAGATACACTGACACAACGTCATTGTTCTTTCTTGTAGTTAAAATTTTAAAGAGTTCAGTAAGGAATTAGAGTAGATATTGTAATTGAATTCTATTTTCTTTGTTTGTGGTGTACTTGTATAACCCCTTTTTACTACAAAGGAAGCAGTTTGTGTTTTCTATATTGTTTGAGTTTTAAACAAATGTTTGCTTTTTAATGACATGAATTGTTTAAAACATTGTAATTAATAACACAGAAGTGTGATTTATACATGTTTAGGTATTAATAATAATATTTTTTTATCTGTTTTGAATTTTTAAATTATTAATGATGGATTAATTTTTACCGACTTAAGTACTATATAAAAGGTCATGATATAGTAAGGTTATCTATAGGTCTATAAAACTTTACTCTTCACAGCATTGAGGAGTATAGTAAACATGTTAAATAACATTCATTTTCTGTGTGTAAACACTAATTTTCTATCAATCTGAATTGAGCCTAAAATTGCCACCTTCATTGGCATTTGGTGTCACACAACTGTTACTGTAGATACTTTCTATTAAAGGACATATAAAGTTTATTTAAATAAGGTTTAAGTCCAATAGTAGTTAGAATTACAGGTGTGTTCAATTGTAGCCAGTTTTTGTGTCAATAGAGATGATTGTGGGAGGTTTTAGAAGCCCGAACAGACGACGATACTTCTGATGAACTGCCAGTCATCATGCCATGGACAGTCGCACTACTGTCTGAAAAGGGATTTACATGCAACTCTCCTATCTCTTGACACTGTTGTTTGAAAAGCTATGCTTGCGACGTTGACAATAGCTGAGGCTCTCTGACACTCCCTTTACCTGTTGTGATCGGAAGTCAATTGTTGTGATGTGTACCCTGACTTAAAAGCTGTGGTACTCAATATAAATTAAAGTGGTAATAAAACCTGTTTAAAACCTTAACAGTTACCGTGAACAAGGAATGAGGCCGCTTTAGTAGAAGTATCTGTCTGACTGTCAGACAGTTCACCTAGGGCTTTGTGTTCAGTGGCAATGTCCCTGACAATTGTTTTGCAAATTCTTCTACCTGCATTGGAATGTAGTTTAATTTCAACTTTGATGGCTTCAAGTCAGGCAATTCTTTAAAATGATGACATCTTTGGCATTGTAAATGTATTGAAATTTTTTTATTAATGAATTTCATGAGCAGCTGAATGCTTTCAGTCAGTTTCAGGGCTTTGTAGTTTTTAACTATCTACAAACAAGCAAGCTAATTACTATTCTAACCATTTGTCTTTGTTTTCTTAAAATCAGTTAAAATTTACACATCAACATTTATAGATATAGCCATGTTAATTGCATGTCTAATTTACAGCAGACAAATTATCATTTTGCTAAACCACTGTCTGCAAAAATAATCGCTGATGATGTCAATTGGGGATTAAGGAGGTGTTATACTGGCAGGAGGAACTTTGAATTACAAACCAGTTATTCTGTCATTTAAAGACCAGTTTCAAGTATTTAATGGTTTAAATTGAATCCTCTTACACATACAAGTTGTGCCTTGAAACACTTATAGAGTATTACATACACAGTGGCAAAATCTTACAATGGTTGAATGGTATCTCCCCAGCACTGAGATAAAAGTCGAGCCCCCTCAAGTCAAGATTACAAAGGATCACAATGAATCCCAGGGATCACAATGAAGCCAGATAAATACATAAATAACTGATAAGTAATAGACTTAGTCCAACATCAAATTTAATAATGAGGTTCAAACTAATAGTCTGTTGTGTGGGCATCCATTTACAGGCATAGCAGTATTATAGGGGTCAAAAGCAGATCCTGATTTGCAATTAGGTGTCTATTGTAAAGGTCAAGTCTGTAATGGTCAAGTCTGTAATCTCATATTCTCCTTATTATTAGTCATTGAATTGCAGTGTTAAATAATAAGATACTAATTTGAAACCTGTGGTGTTCACCTCTTGTTGAGTTTTGTATTAATGTATGCCTAGGTCAAATTACCTATCATAACATTACTTGATGAATGACTCATATTCATTTGTATGTGAAAGGTAGCATCAATTTTATAACATGCCTGGTCAGATAGGGTGAAAAGTAAGGAGCATTGTCAGCCTATATTTTAACATCACCATTCTGTACAGTGTGTTCGTGATGACTTGACAGTTGTTTGTAAAGAAAGCCCCTAATTGAAATCTTATAAACTAAGAATGATTTGATTAATGGTAAACTAGACTAGACAAGAGACCGTATAATTGAGTACATACTACCAGTCAGTGTCTATACAGATGACCCAAAGTCAATATTAGCATGTCTTGATTGTATGTCAATATTTGACAAAATCTCAAGTATTTCCTTGCAAGCCTTCATTTAGTGTGGTGTGAACAGAAATAAATATGTGATATTTTCGTTAGCCTGCCGAACACTTGAAGAACAATGCAATGTTTGTCTAGAACATTTGTAGAAGTATCCTGAACTATTACCTTGATCTCTTTCTGATGTACAGTGTCAACAGTAAACAACTAACTAATAGTTAATGGTGGTCACGCCGAAAGGATTTGACTGAAGGCTAAAACTGTTATGTCAACTTTATGTTGGAGGTTTTATACAGGGAAACTAATCTTGTTAAACAGGGTGACCTATAGTGATCATGTTGACCTTCGGAGAAACTGTTTGAAACAATTATTTGTACAAGGGCTGAAGATCATGTTAACAATACATGGGGTGGGATATTGAAGTTTGGGATCAGAAAATGTCTTTGATAACCTAGTCAATGGAACAGCCAAAGGACTTCCTGTCAAAACTTACTGCTTTAATTTTTGTATGTTTGTAATTTTGATTTACAGTTCATTTATAGTACAATTTACAACCCACTGGTTTTGTATGGGTTTCTGATAAATGCAGATATAAATATTAAAGCTTCAATTGTTCAAGGTCCCAGTCTTTTAAGTTTGAATCACTCATCTACACTTAAGTATTTATAAGTCCATCTGGAATAAAGGTCCAAGGTGGACTATTCCATACAAATCCTCTTCAACATCTATAATTTTTAACATTTTTGACTTCTCAAAATCCATTAGACCAATTTCAACCAAACTTTGTAAAAAGCATCCCTAGGTAAGGTGATCAAGATTTGCTAAAGAGATTTGGCCTGGCGCCAGAAGGAGAAAAATGGGGAAAGTTTTGACAATATTCAGAAACCTTTCCCAAATAAACTAGACGACCAAGAGCTTAATGCTTGCACATGTACCTGTAGTATCATTAGGACAAGTTTGTTCAAGGTATGAATCTAGGGTTAGTAATAGGTTACATGTTTGTTCTAATTACAACACTAACAACAGTAAGATAAAGTATCATCAGAACAAGTTTGTTCAAGGAACAGCCTTTTATTTAGAAATTGTTGAACAGACTTTTTATATATGAATTGCTATGGATATGTAACAAATGTTAGAAGTCATGTCTGTGCTATTCATAAGTATTTTCCATGTTGTCGTGGAATGTTGATAATTAGGTGCAGCTAAACTGCTTTTTGAGCCGCTTGTCGGCATAATTGTAAATGCATGCATTGTACAATGTATGCCACTTGGTGCCGTTCCAAAACAAACTTGACCGTCAGAGTTATGTGGGCAGTGTTGGTTATATTAATGTACGTTGTCATTATTGAAATGACATGTACATACTGACATTTCTTATGGTCACATATATGTAAGTTCTTACACCTTGATGTCAATTTTGTTGACAATAATGCCAGTTATTTCGAGTCTGGTAATGGTAGGGCGTACAGAAAGGTATCATGGCTGTATGTGGTTATTGATGGATGTGGTCCTTCATTGCACAGTAAAAGTGCTGATATTCCTATAATAAATCCAGTAGAATGAAATTGATTATTAATAGTGGTAAAAATTACATTTAAAAAGACAAAAATGCAAACCAATAAACAATGTATAAACAAATTGTATGACATATTGGTTTAACTTTGGAGCTTGATTTCAATTACATTTTATAAAACACCCTGTTTTTAGTTCATCTGGACCAAAGATCAAAGGTGGACTTTTCTCATACAAATCCCATCCGTTGTCGTTAACATTTAACATTTTCTACTCTCCTCCTAAACCACTGGACCATTTTTATCTATACTTGATAGGAAGTATCCCTAGGGGAAGGGGATTCGGATTTGTTCAAATGAAGGGGCTGGGCCCCTAGGGGGGAAAATTTGACAAAACTTAAAAAATCTTCTTCTAATAAACTAGAAGGCCTACAGCTTAATATTTTGGTATGTAGTAACTTTAGGGCATGGAGAACCAAGTTTGTTTGAGGCGTCTCCCTCGGTCAAAATAGGTTGCGCTTTTTGGGGTTCAAAGTTCAACACTATGGCAAATATGTTAACTTTTCATATTTTGACGTCTTGTCCAAAATTTCTTGACCAATTTCACCCAAACTTGGTAGGAAGCATTCCTTGGGTAAGGGGATTCAGATTTATTCAAATGAAGGGGCTCAGTCCCCAGGGGGTGTCACTTTGGGGTCCAAAAGGGGGGAAATTTGACAAAATTTCAAAAATCTAATAAACTAGAAGACCTAGAGCTTAAATTTTGGTATGAAGTAACTTTTGGGCAGAGAAAAAACCAAATTTGTTCAAGGCCTGAACCTTGGGTAAAAATAAGGTTGTGCATTTTGGGGTAAAAGTTCAACACTAAAGCAAATATGATTTCTTGTCCAAAATTACTGGACCAATTTCATCCAAACTTGGGAGAAGTAATCCATAGGGGAAGGGGGTTCAGATTTGTTCAAATGAAGGGGCCTAGCCCCCAGGGGGTGCCACTATAGGGGCCATAATGGGTAAAATTTGACAAAATATCACAAATCTTCTCCTAATAAACTGGATGGCCTAGAGCCTAATGCTTTGGTTTGTAGTACCATTAGGGAATGGAGAATCAAGTTTTTTCAAGGTGTGACCCTGGAGTAAAAAAAAGAGGTTAAAACTACACATTTTGAGGTCAAAGCTCAACAATATATATATTTAGCAAATATGATACTTTTTCACATTTGAGACTTATTGTCCAACACTACTGGACCAATTTCATAAAAACTTGAAAGATGTCATCCTTAGGGGAAGGGGATTCAAATGTGTTCAATTGACGGAGCTCGGTACCCAGGGAGGGTCACTTGGGGCCCAAATGGGGAAAATTTGATAAAATTTCAAATCACATTCAAAGATTTTGCACAAAAAAACTCCTTAGAATGGTAAAGGTAATAAATTTGTAAATGAGTTCTCATAATTTACTTATGATAACAAAAAACTACACATTAATACAATTGACTTAAAACAGAAACGTTTGTTCAACTTGACAAATATTGTTATATTTCTTTGTTCTTATTGTCAGAAGTTTTTTTTTACACTTGTGACATATAACATAATTTTTAAAGTAATGCTTTCATCCAAAAAATATGCTATTGTATTCTTATTCATGTTTTTTCTTGCCTTTTGACAGGTTGACTCAGGGTTCAGAACTATGGCTTCGGCAGGAGAAGCAATGGATATTATTTGTGATTCCTTTTTGATTTTATTGTCAGGAATCACATGAAACCTGCCTTCTTAGTGCTTTATAATTCTGTGGATTACCTACGTAACTTCAAGTGTTATATATGACAATGACAATGTGATAGAAATTAAGTAAGGCCCAATTAGTGGCAGATTACTTGCTTTTTGGGATTTACCTGTAGGAGATCATATGGTTGGTGTGAGAAGTCTTTGGTGATCTAAGAAGGATTACTGGAGGATCAGCATAATTAGTGATCATTAGCAGGTTGACCCCAAGTTTACCAGTTATCCTGTTGCTATCACTACTAATTGTATTTCAGGTAAGTTTTCTTTTTGAAGGGTTTTGATTCATGAAAGTCGACTTATGCAACAAAGTTAAGCATCTATCATTATGACCCCTGTAATAGGTATTATCTTGATAGTTTATGCAATTCTTCTACATTGTGTAATATTGTGTGAAAAGTAAAATCATACATGTTTTTATTTCTGATAAGGACATGGAGTCAAGAAGCCAAGAGTTAAGAAAAATGTTGAAAGATGGACACAGCATTCACTTCATTCCTAGTGACTACTTAATTATTGTCCTGTGACAAACAAACAGATGAAGCTCTAACAGTAATTTAAACACAAGTGCAGCAGCACTGTGCTTTAACAGCCTTTTTCCCATTGTAAATCCCCTGTAGTCATGGTACTTTGGTCCAGACATGTATCAAATTCATAGTAATGGTGAACATTACCGGCCTAAATTAAGAAAATATGTACCAAAATGTATATACAACTGGTTCCTTGTATATTTCAATGCCTGATTTGGTTCAAAGGACATAAAACCCAAATAGTTCAAGTGTATAAATTTTGTTCAAAGTATGGAACACATTTCACCTGTCTGGGAAGGTTAGGACATGTGACAAGGTGCAATGACACGCCCCTACTGACACGCCAGACATATGTCTTGTCTACCATCACATAAGATCTATATGATGCACAGTACAAGGCAGGTCATTAAACTTTGCTGTCACATGTGCAATATCTGTTGTGCATATTGTTCAGGTTTAAACAAAGAAATATTATGTTATTTGTCTACCAAGGTATTGAATTGAGATTCTGGAAGGCTCAAGGAAATATTGAAACAATTCATATTTATTGGTATTGACATAAAAGTTCACCAAACTTATTTGAGTTTTTGAAGTTTTATAGGAGATTGGACATTATGGTAAAAACTGTAATTTTTTCTGATTTAAATAGGCTCTGTTTAGAGTCATAAATTCTTCTATCTGTTATATGTTCACAGTAGCCAAGTGTGGAAGAGTGCAGTTGTGTGAGGATGAGTTATTTTACAGTCGGCCAACCATGAAAATGTCTCCGAAGTCATAAACTCTGCAAATTGAAACATTAAGTTGGGTAGATGTACTAACAAATCTTAAAAAAAAAAAAAAAAAACTTGTCTGTTTCTGCTCAATAAATCTGAATAATTTACATAACATAAAGTAACTAATGTTGATTCTAATCTTTCAAAAAAAATTAAATTGTCCTGTCATTATGAAGGAAGTTGTTTTAATTGATCATTAGATTCGCATTTGAAATTGATTAAAAAGAATAATTTTGTTTATAATTATTTGTATTCCAGTTCTGATGAAATAAAATGCTTTTTTGGTCATTCATATTTAAGTTCTTTTTGAAATATTTGGAAGAAAACTCATAAAAAGATCCATTTGAAACTACATTGTATATCAGTGATTTTTATGTTGAAATCATAATTGGCACCAGAATAAATGCTATGTAAGTGTTGTATTTCTTGTCTGTTGTCATAAAACATGTAGCTTGAAAGATGACTTTGATAACTCATGTTGGTATTGATTGGGACTGTTGTTTTTCTTTGTCATTTAACATTTGTGTTTGTTCCTAAGATGTACATGTGTCTAAGAATATAAGACGTCTGTGTGGATCAAAGTGTGTAAACAGCTGTTTGTAGTCTACATGTGTACCTTGTTTAAATATAACATCTTTTAAAATCGACAAGACAATGATGCTACTGGCTACTGCAAACTTATATAAATTTTGTAATTGATTTCTTTAGTTAACACAGACACAGGTTAGGCAGTTTGTAATTTTTTAGAAGTAGCTTACCTATATGTTAATGATGATTAGAATGGCTATTATGATAATGTATACTATATGCACAGAACACTTGAGACATGGTAGTAAAATGCTACTATTTATCTTCATGGTCTGCACCTTGTTATGTATACTACATGTGTAAGATATAATGAAGTTAGGCTTGACAGCTTTAGCAGGGAGACTCTGTAAGCAATGATATAATTGACTGACATCTTCTCATTAATATGAAATTAGCAAATATAGACATTACCATAACATAAAATTATCACTCCTTTAATCTGGTTTGAGAATGTTGTTAACTTTATCCAGCCATTATATATAGCAATTACTGGTCATACTCTTAATCTGAAACCAGTACAGGGTATCCAGTTGATTTGTCTGTTTTCAGTGATAGGGGCTAATAAACATGTCACCTATATTGAGGGGCTGGCACTCAGTCAACCTGTAAAATAGCCATGGGAGGTAATGTGAATCATGCTAGGGGTAAGACTGCTGTATAGCCATCTGTCTAGTAGTTCATGGCCCATACATTATTCATAAATATTTCAGCTCTATATTATTGGCCTTATTTATAGTTTTATATTTGTTAAATTTGCGCACTTATTTAGGGAATTAATGCAAAAAATGTTTAATTTAAAATATAAAACAGAGGAAATTGGGCAGTTCTCACAATATCATAGTAACATATATTAGGCCCTCCCTTTCATCCAATTCCACAAAGAAACTTGGTAGTTGTGGATTCAATACCTGGCCATGTAATCTTCATGCTTCTTATTAAGCACTCAACATTTCTCTGTAGGAGGAGGAGGACTGGTTGGCTCAGTGTGAGGATAATTTGACAGAGTGAAGTATAGTGTCAATGTGTCTGCGACATGATTATATCAGCGAGACAGCACTATAAAGTCATCATCAGTGTGCAATGTCACAAGTAGACTCTCTTGATATAGACTATATTGACCTAGACATGTGTTTAAAGGGGTGTTAAAAGTCAATATAACAAACAAACCATTTACAAATATATAGTATAGAGCATTTTATTTACATCCTTTTCCTATCATGCCTATGTAAAAAGTTTTTATTTGTTTACAATTTTGTAGAAAATTATGATATTGATACTTCATAGATAGAAGTAGCGTTTTTGTAGCTTCATATGATATGCAATAATGCAAACTGACAACACCTGGTAACCAGAAGAATACATTGGTATTTATTCACAAAACTTGTAATGTACGTACCTTAGAAAAAAGCAATTACCTTATTTTTTTCTCTAATTTGTAAGTAAATATTAATTATAAGTAAGTAACATGGCCTTTCTTTGAACTTTTTCCTGCACAGTCTTGTTGATAGTTGATAGATGAGTTTATAAATAGGTAGTTCATATTTAATAGTTATACCTATATACCCTATGTGTCATGTTAATTAGGGAACTGTGTATTACAGGAACTAACACACAGCCTGTCTGGACTGATAACCACTATTAACCAGAGGGTTATATTACTGTAACATGATCAGACAGTTTAATTGGTGTTAATCTCTGTTAATCTGCCTGAACTCTTGTCACCCCACACAATTATCATAATAAAAATCAGTGCACAACAACTCATCAACAGACAACGCATGGGCACTAGTACTGGGCACGACTGGTCACCGACAAGGACTGGGCACTGGGCACGACTGGTCACTGACAAGGACAAGTGATTGCCACAGACGACTGATAGATTTGTTTGTAGATATTTAAATATGAAGCCAGGTCCTTGAAACTATTAATATATCTCTGCATACAATTATAATATATTTTACTTAATACATGTATGCGTGTATTTTAACCTCCAAATGTTTGTATAATTAAATCTTAAGCCTTACACGCATGAATATATTTACTTATCATCACCTGTATATATATATATTATAGCCTGACAGTTATTTCAGGTATGTGTTTAAAATTCTTTGTGGTTGTTAGAATGATTTGAGGATGTGTATTGATGTTAAATGGTGTTGACTGATCATTGATCCAATTGATGTAAGAGCATTCAATGTACATCTCCTCAAGACATACATACCTGTTGTATATGTTGTTATTATATGCTCTGGAGTGTGTATATAAATCACAAGGTGTTTATAGTTCAATGGCAATGAAATGTAGTGTTTAATTTGTCACATAGGTGACTCCATTATCATTTACAATTTACATTAAATTGCAAGCTAGTGATTTCCTACTTATATTTGATGTTGGTAAAAATAATTATCTGCTTATCGAATCAATTAAACAAAATAGATTTATGTAAAAATAATTTTAACATCTCCTGTAATGGGGAAAGGATCACCATTTTCTGTAAACTGTTAATGAGTATTGCTCTTCACATCCATAGATATCTTTATATGTTTGATAGTTAGGGGTTAACATCTCTGGTTGATGTAATTGTTTCTTTATATGTTTGATAGTTAGGGGTTAACATCTCTGGTTGATGTAATTGTTTCTTTATATGTTAGATAGTTAGGGGTTAACATCTCTGGTTGATGTAATTGTTTCAACATTACACACACTATGACTTGTTAACTACAATGTAGGCCTTGATGATCATTTCATCTTGTTAATCCATCTAGGATGTGCAGATAGTCATGGAATTCTATTGAATATACGGTTAGGGATACATGTGTACAGTTAGGGATACATGTGTATGATTTATGTCTGACATTTGTATTATTTGCTGGTTTTGTCTATAGTTTGTTCTGACTTGCATGTATCTGGTACTTTTTTTCTGTCTATGGTTAACCTAGATTGCATTTGGTGCTTGGCTTTCTCTATAATTAGTTATGGTTAACAAGGAACTCTGATGGTGCATGGTTCAATCTATAGTTATAAGAGATGGTTAACCTGGCTGTACATGGTGCATGGTTCAGTCAAGGGTTAACCATAGTTACATCTTGTTCTTGATTCTGCCATTGGTCAACTTTGTTGCATTACTTGCTTAATTACATCTGGTACATGGTTCTGTACATCTGGTGCTTGGTTATGTACATCTGGTACATGGTTCTGTACATCTGGAACATGGTTCTGTACATCTGGTACATGGTTCTGTACATCTGGTGCTTGGCTATGTACATCTGGTACATGGTTCTGTACATCTGGTACATGGTTCTGTACATCTGGTACGTGGTTCTGTACATCTGGTACTTGGTTCTGTACATCTGGTACATGGTTCTGTACAATGCCTATGGTTTACATAGTTATATGCATTTTGCACATGTACCTGGTTCTGTTAATTGTTTTATAGGGTTAACTTGGTTGTGTCTGGTACTTGGTTTCTGTTTATTGTAAGAGATGGTTAACTTGGTTGTGTCTGGTGCTTGGTTTCTGTTTATGGTTAGAGATGGTTAACTTGGTTGTGTCTGGT
>JAUMGZ010189956.1:0-13325 GCA_032359645.1 Pododesmus macrochisma
ATTGAATGGTGCCAAGTTTCTGTAATCAAGAACAAGCACACGAACACTTGACTTTGTTAATTGTCAAGTTTATACCAAATTGTTCTCCAGGAAGCATCTAAGATGAGTGGTCTTTTGTTATTGAAATATCATATTATTTTCAGGTTTAAAGTTACATACACACTAGGGTGTCCTATGGTATTTTGAAACCATGAAAAATTGACCATACACACTCTGATACTATTGATATACACACTCCTATTCTATGAAAGCAATATCTTAAATAAACTGAATTATTTATAATAGTGCTATAATTAGATGATGTGTCATAAAATGAAAACTTTTAATAAGTTAAATACCAGGTTTCAAGCCAGTGAAATATTGAAGAATTCACAAAGACCCTTCCCCTAATTGGCTATTATCTCTCATTCGTATGCAGACGAAGATAAGAGTGGACAGCAGTATAGTTTAAAAATAGCATCAATACCAGTTTAAAGGATGGTAATTCTTTTGCACGTGCCACAATTCACTATTTTAAGCACATATAAGTTTGTATCCTTATACATCTATATTAGTGAATCAACTCTGCCTGATAACACAAACAATAAACACCAACACTGTCTAAATATCTGTCTCTCTCAGTCATTTATAATTCGCCCTGAATTATACATTTTGATTATTTTTTAAATTTGGTAACTTAGTGAAGATACAAGCGCTTCAGATTTGATTAACAAAAAGTTACTAACTTTTCATGCACAGTGAAAATAACCATTTTGAAAGGAAATTAAAAACAAAGATATAATTACTATTTGTTGGTGTGTATGTATCTTTAAATATATAAATATTATCTTGTCTTAATTCTAAATATAGCTGTTTTATTATTTCAGATTTCAAAGAGGACCTTTCATTTCTGCAATAATTGGATTGCTGAGAACAAATTAAAGTTGTTACTACAAACACCTTGCAGTAAATTGATAAGAAAACAAGTCAGAATGATAAGATAGTCTTTCGATCGGCAAAAATCCACCAGGTTCTGTCTCCTCACTGTGTTGAAGTGTGATAAGTTCCAGTCAGCTGTTTTATTGATGTGGAGTTCAAGTCATTCACTGGCTTGAATTTGAATGAATCATAAAAAATTCATATAAAAATGTGAGAAAAAGCTGCATGTAAAAGCTATAGAAAGAAGATTACCATTGTTTGCTGATTTACAAATGGGAAGATAACTCTGTTTTGTGTTGTATACACAGTAAAGTTGATTACAAACAGGGAGATAACTCTGTTTGGTGCTCTATACTGTTTATTCTGTTGGGAGATAACTCTTGTACTCGGATGTGGATATCATTGCACACAGAAGGAAGATCTTAAAAACTGAGGATGTATAATTAATAACACATGGGTATATACACTGATAGAGTAGTTGCTACACAAAGGGCTAATTTTGCCTGTCATATTAATGTGGTTATTTGTATGTATGTATGTGTATTATGCCCAGCAAGGAGGGATCCATTTTTACTGTGATATAGTTAGCAAAAATAGAACAGGCATATGTCTGCAATATAGTGAAGGCATCTTGTCAAGTTGTATATATTGTATATATTGGTGAATATGAAATGCACGTTTGTTGAACATGGTATTTGCATGGTTATTGAAAATAGGGCGAGACGTATGAATAATTGATCTTTTAATCTTGGTTTTTGTATTTTTATTGACAGATAGTGTGAAAAGTTATTTGTCATACTTATCTCAAGTTTAATTAAAATAAGATTGAACAGTTATAAAAAAAATTCAAATCTTTATGTTTTGAAAAATGTTCATTTAGTTCCTTTCTTTATTTCTTTATGTTTTATAACCCTTTTATCTCTTTTCTGTTCAAGTTTTTAAATCAAAATTGTAAAAATGAATGAAAAGGTTGTTAATTGTTAAGCTGTTGGTTATAAATGATGTGATATATTGTTACGTTGATGAGGAAGATTGATTCCTTTCTCTGTTTTTTAGAGATTAGATATAAACTTTACATGTATGTTGCTTTAAATTACCTGTTTTTAGCAACAAAGGATAAATGTGATACTTCAGAGCTTTGAAAATATACATACATACATACAAACTACAATATTTCTTGCAAAAAGTAGAAGGAAACTAGCCTATCACTAGGGTGTACTTGTAAATGAAATTACTTAGCCAAGGAGTCCAAAATTTATACTTTTATAAAACTTGATACATGGTAGCAGAATTGACTTAAAGTGTGTTTCTTGTTTTTAAAGGTATAATTTGAAAGATTGCTCTTCCATTCATAGAAAATAAGTTCTCTTGAGAACAGGGTTATAATTAGTTACATGGAAGATTTTTACAGTAATAACTTAAAAGTACTCTGAATATAGTGACATGAATATGGTGTGCTTGTGAGCTCTTTCAGCAAATGTACTAAAAAAGTCATTTCTGGTTTACACCAGATATACACAATGTGATTTATTAACATTTTAACTTTTTTATCATTTTTTTTTCATTTGACCTAATTGACTATTATAATAATGTCCTGTTGATCATGTAACACGTGTAAATAGTCATTGAACATTTGTATTATATATATATATATATATAGGATTACACATGGTTGTTTTACAGAGTTTTATCCTATGATTATTCCATTGTATGACAGATTCCATGTGACGTGAGTGGTTATATGCCAGAAATATTCTAATGATATTATTATTATTACCTCTGTGTTTTAACAGTGTTACAACCATTGAATCACTCTCATCATCATCATCAAAGTTGTTTTCTTGTGTTTATATAGTGCCCATCCATGTGTGTACTCTTTATTATAATTAAGATACCTTAAGACATATACCTTACTAGAATCTCATTTGTTTATAATGTATTTTCAAATAATTACCTTAATGCACATTTGCCATGATTAAAAATATCAATTTTCTTAATAGCTTGTGAATGGCAATGAGTACATATGTGCTTGCAGATTACAAGATTTTTCTCTCCATATATCATATAGACAGAATTTTAACCTAAATTTCTATTGTATACACTATCACCATATTACCCATCTTATAAACAGGGTATTTATAACCTCAGAAAACCACCTGTACATGTTTCCCTTTCTAATGCATTTAGAGGTCTGGCGTGATACTCTATCAAAAACTACTACTTGTAAATCTCTATTTCATCTTTTGTTTGTCACTGATAATCCTAGTGATTTCCATACCAATACTTTAACAAAGACAAATTTAAAACACCAGTAGATTTCAAATGTAAACTTTTGGGTGATCTTTTTAATTTGTTTATCTTTTCATATTAGTTTTGATATCTAAGGCAAAAATCTACTAAACAACATTTATCAGGACGTTTCTCAGAGTTTTTTTAATTAATTATTTATCATTTTGGTCATCTTATTCTAAAACATTTATAGAACAAAAAAGTGGGGAAATTACTAGTCATGTTTGGTGTACTAGAAATTGTCAATTTGAGTGGTAAGTTTTACTTCTCTTGAGACATTTGACACTGCTAGCATTTATAGTATTTTAAATTGCTGAACAATATGTTGACCTAAATAATCAATATTTTGGATCAATGACTTAAGTTCTGCAATGTAAATGTGGACTACACTATGAAGTTGTTTTATGCTCTTTATTTCCTGAAGAAAACTGTGTCAAAATAAAATTGCAGTGTAAAATTACAGTTTATGTCATCTCATTGTAAAGTTTTAAAGTGTGATCAGAAAACAGTGAAAACAAACAGCTATGCTTCATGAAAATTAATAAATATATTACCGTAATTGAATTTTGATTTAGTTAAGTTTTAGATTTGATGATAATATGTATACATAAATATGAACTGCTCACTCCATTATATTTTTTCATGCAGACTATAGCATTACCTCTTGAACTTCATTTAATCAGCTGTCAATCTTTTAAAGTTTTGTATACAATGGTTAGTGCGTCATCAAATAATCTTTGGCTTTTGTTTTTATAGACTTTATATATGGTCAAGTTTTGTATTTATAAGTCTGCAAAATGTTAACAATGGAACCTTAGTCTGATCCTAGTGGAGTAATCTGGTATTTATATACACTCATATGTCAGAATTCCATCTAATGACACACATGATTAAATGAAAAGTTGAAATTAATCCAAATTACATAAAGTTAAAGTGGTATTGGCTTAAATTAATTACGCTAGAGTTACCACCCTTGGGGTAATTCAGTTAGTATTTATTCAATTTGATAGCCCTTTATAAGAGCTGTATTATGCATGATATGTTCAGTATGCTGCCAACATTAAATCTTCTGTGACTTGTTACCACATACGGTTGTCTGTTAGCAGTCAATTCTAGAAGTAAATCTTGTGTAAATAACAAGTCAAAAGATCATTCAGTCATATGTACACATTTACATAGGGTACTTGTTTTCTACCCTGATTATAAGATCATTGGACCCTGACACATTGTATAGGATTTTAATCTCCCTTTCAGACACATTTTTACACAGTAATAGAATGCCAATGTTGCACTCACCTCTGACACTTTTTTATCATATTTTTACTAATCTTGATGACCTTTTTTCTAAAATCAATTATCTAATGTAGTGCTCACTGCCTTACAAAGATTAAGTCACAATTGAAGAATTTCTTGGCAAGATTTTAATTAAACATAACTGCCATTACAAGTTTCCAAGTATTGCATTTTAGTGGATATGTTTCAGATAATTATGTAATAAAGTAACTGATATGATTGCTATAGTTTCTGAACATAATATGTAATAATATAATATAATATTTATTAATTCTGAAGTAATGTTTCTGCAATGTGCTTTCATAATCTGCATATGAACTTGAAACACACAATGTAGTGCTACAGTAGAAGGAAATACTGTTTAAAGAGGTTAAAATACAATATACTGTACATATGTAGTGTTAAATTGGAGGGATATACATGTACTGTTATAAGAAAAAAAAACCAACCAGCCTTATAGCACTATAGTGCTAAGAAGACATAAATATCTTTTAGTGCTGTTTTCAGTATTTCTGTACCTTATATTTATAGTATAATGCTATGCCTGTATTCTACAAAGCTATGTAGTTCTTGTGGAGATTGTTATTAAATCTTAAGTGCTTGATTACAAGATATAAGTAAAACATAACCTATATAGATACTACACTGTAGTGATTTTAACTAGAACATTTATTGTTTAATTTTACCTCATGTTGTTTTTTTAGTCTTAAGGGAATCTCAAATCATTTTTAACTTTTTACTCTATTATATACATTACTGAATAGTATTAGAATAATTTATCCAGGTTTTTATTTTTGAATCTCACAACTTGGTATTTTATGTTTGTCTGCCGATAGACCTGAGCATGTTTGTTTTAACTGACACAGTCTGTTATACATAAACTTCTGTACACAGCTTTATTTTTACTTAATTGCTTTTTATCTAAATGATCTGAGAGCATTGTGAAAAACATGTTGTTCTTTATTTTAATGGATTTATGAAAAGTTGATGCTGTACAATAAGAATGTTGATTGTCACTTCTTAGTTACTATACAATGTGTACTGCCAGAGTACCATTACCATGGTGTGTAAGGCAACTGTACTCAAGACAATATCAAGTTAACAGCTCGTAGTGTTGGGAGTTTACTAGCTTGTAGTGTAAAAGATAAGATATGCAACTTAAAATAGCTGCTAATGTTCACTGCTTTCCAAATTTCATTCAAGGTCACTTATTTTAGACACACAAAACTGTATTCAGTAATTGCTTTAGGAGTTGTAATTCTAGTTCTAGATTAGAATATGTCAAAATTTAATCAAATAATACAGTGCATACTTCGGTTTATTAAACTAACAACAGAAATTTTAATAAATGTTTAAATTTGAAATGGAATTACGATGGTGAATATATGCATAATTATGATTGCATTAAATTAAAGTCTGAAATATATATACATCAAGTTCATGGCTGGTACTGTTAACCAAGGTTCTGGTTTATCAGTTTCTTTGTATATACTTTGTACATGATGGTTGAGTGCCATACAAATCCATACAATATATATAACATCTGAATGTAATTTTTCTGTTTTGATTGTGGCTGTGCCATTAATTAACCTAAACCAACTATTCAACACATTAAAGATAATGGTTGGCATCAGGTTTATGGAAACTTTCTTTCTTGCAAAAAATAAGAATAAATACAGAACAAAATTGTGTGAGAAAAAAATCTGCCTGTTATATAAAAACAGCTTCAGACTGGTATGTGTGCATTGATGAGGCATAGTCTAAATCAACTTGGGTATCTTAGCCTGACAGTTACTTCACACAGTGGTTAAATGTTAACCCATGAACTATGTCATTAATGACTATTGGTCAATACTTTATTACAAAGTTAATATGATATATGCCTAAACATTGACTGGCTAACTGTTTATCAAGACCATGAACAATAAAAAAACGTAACTGTTGACTTTTACCACGCAACAAACTCTTGACCCATACCATGGACTAGCTAATAGGGTTATGGACTATTGTCACATACTACTATACAATAAATGTTGACCTTTGAATCTTGACCTTTCACCATACAAAAACTGGCCATCTTGACCTTTTACCATATGAACTACAATTGACTGCTGACCTTTTGCCATACAAGGATTATGGCTGCCTCCTGACACATACTGAGTAGTATAAACAAACTGCATGCTACTGTTAAAGTCTATTGGAGTAAGTAGTTGTCATGTTCCCTTTTTGTAATTCTACATATCAATATTACATATACCATATGTAGAAAGCCACCATTAGAGATTTTACACCTGACTGGTACAAGAAACTAATTATGTCTATAGTATTACCAGCACTGCTGATTAGAACTGTAAGGATGGGTGCACCAGGTACACACGTCACATGGTTATAACATGTCATTATGTATTAATCATTCCCAGACAATTGGACTCCACATGTCCAGTGAGTTTTAAACATCTTTGTTATAATTGTGCTAAAATTTGCTTTCATAATTAACATCTTGTCAGTGGTGTATTATGATCAGGTTTTGTAACATATGCACATATTGCTTCATTACTGGACTAGCAAAATCAATAATTATATACCTGATTGTTTAAGGTCATTATTACAGGAAAACAAAGCGTTCTTAAATCCTACCATCTTTGCTAGCCAACAAATAAGGATCATGTATCCCTGGGGTTACTGTCATTTATTGGACACACACAATAACATTAACATACAGCTTGATTACATGCATTCAATATAAAGTTATATGTGTAGACAGTTTGGTCATCTTGATCTAATTGGCTGATTGTGATTGATCTGTGTTTAGAGAGAGCCTAATTTTTTTTTCGAGATTTCTTGTAATTTCACTTATTTGTGACAAACTGTTTGAAACTATTGACTTGTACAGAATTATGGCAAAAAGTGTATGTGAGTTTGAGTGTATACCACCACGAAGACAGTGTACCATGTACATCTAACTGATTCTTCAGGCCTTTGTTCTTTCTCTCACTATCTACCTGCTCATCACATTCTTGTTTGGCAGGTATCACATATATATATATACCTACCATAGATAACCTACTGCAGATGCTCCTACTGAAACAGCTCTGTATAATGGCACAGAGGTTTGTGAACTTGAAGTTGATGTATATATAGTTTTATATGTCAGTGTTTCGTCTACTATGAAAAACTAAAAGCTTGGATCTATAAGATGAGATCACATATTGTTACTATAATTATTATTTTGATAACATTTAAGTTTGTTGTTGTAGTGCAGACTGGTGTTATCTACTGTGAGACAACAATCTGGGTGGGGATAGATACAGCATTGCACAGCTCCAAGAATTTACCATTTATAATTCACTTATCAAGCAGTGGCCAGGATTAAAAGCTTTTGGTTGTACTGGTAACTCTTTAATGTGAAGATGTCAATTCATGTAGAAGTTGTTGACTATAAACATATCTGTTACACTATCTCATGTTAAACACACATCATTATCACCACATTGGGTTTGATTCTTGTCTGCTAGCTAAGAATATCTTTTATTGTAGCCCAGGTTATACTTGAGTCATGTGTTAACATTTATTCTCTGATTTCGGTGCTTTACAGAAATATGCCTGTACCTCGAGAGAATGGCGTACACTTCAACTGTTGCCAAAGTCTATGAGAACTGGTGTGTATTGTGTTATATACAATTATGTCTCTCGCATCAGGAATGACAGAAGTAAAGATAACGGCAACACTGACACACAAATATTATAGCAGCTTTACATAACATTCTAAAGGTTACTAGGATATTCCTCTTAAAAAAACATGTGTCACTTCATCAACACTCAACATACATCTCATTCAATTACACATCAATACCAAACAACTACAATAGTTCAATTGATTTAGTCTTTTAAATGAGCTTATTAAATTAGTGCTATAAAGTCTGATGCAGGCATCACAAGCAGACACTAACATAAGCTGTGTTATATCAAATACAGCCATTAAACCCCAATGATACAAACTATATCGACCTTGGTTGTAGGACAGAAAATATGTTGCATGGGTCATATAACATTGTAAGTGAAACAAGACAATAGACAGTAATACTAGCACCCAGTACAGTAGTAGACTGACGAGTATTTCAGGCTCAATTATGTTCTGAACAGTTCTATTTTTATCATCATTGAAAGCCATGCATGTGTGTATGTGTGGGCTTTAGAAATAAGACTATCTTGAATATCTAAGTTGAACTTATTGATTTTTCTTCCTCCAAGCTATGAAGTGTGCTATAGTTACAATTTTGTAGTGAAGTCCAGCTTGATGCAAATCTACGCCATGTAGATGAATATCATGATAATAAACTTTAAGTTGTTCATGTCTTGTGTGCATTATAACATCTGTAATGAGTAGAATGTAGGAAACATACCTAAACTGAAGGATGACCAACTAGCTTTATTTACACAGTATAACCAGCAATTAAAGGGAAATAACTCTAAGAATAAAGAGAGGAGGCACTTGGCAATTATATTTGTTTATATTTGATATACCAGGTTAATACTCTGTGCATTACTGGCATCTTCTGTGATTTGTTTCATTCTCTACCTCGTTTTCAGATAAGGATTTAATCATTTTACAGAATATAGTTTATCACTTAACATAAAAGTTTTCTAAAAGTGCTTAATTATACACACAGCACAAATGTATAAATGACTTCAAAGTAAATAGATATATGCTGATGGAAATGTTACTCAACATACTGTTTATATAGCTCTTATCTGGTTTTATTCTTGTTATCAATTTCTGTGAGGAAACCATACTGTCTTCACAGTGGTTCATCTTTGGCACAATGCATATTGTATTTCAAGAGCTGTGTTTTACTTCATATATACATACTACGCTTTAGATATCCTGTATTGTTTTTTTGTCATTGAAGACAATGTTTTACTTCACAATGCACTCAGATCAGTATAAAATGTATCCTATAAACTTTAGGACGATATTGCTCTACACAAATGTGTACTTGTACCTTTGACAATCTCATTGTTTATGTTAAAATAATACTCATATTCTCAGTATTCTGTAATGTAGTTGTGATAGACTCTATGTTTATAAACATGTTGTGAACCTGCTAGAGTTGTGGTGTAATGATTTTAAAAAAAATTGTCTCATATTAAGTCCCCTGTTCTCATAAGCTCATTTAATTGTTTTACATGATTTGTTTTCCTAGCATTAAAATCTGTATGAAATGTAGAGAACTTTGTTAAAACTTTAAATATGAAATGAAATTTCTTTTATACTTTTGTCTAACACTGTCTCATTTGTACATGCTGGATAATTTTAACACAAAATTTTAAGACTTTGATATGTAAGTTCCCCTGATGAACAGTCCTACGGTTAGTGTCTGTTTGATTTGTATGTTCCCTGATAAACAGTGTCTGTTTTGTCCGTCCCATTACTACATCTAGTCTCTGTAATATAGATGTCTCATTGATGAACTATCACCTGCAATATATATCATGTATTAAGGTTGTATGTTCCTTTATGCATTCCCTTTCAAATAGTCATTTTGAATGTGTTGTTATGTACATAGTTTAGAGTTTTCACATTAATTGATGTTAAACACTTGCGATGTTTTAGTACCTATATGTCATGATATTTTATATTATTTTCTATACATGATTATAGTGTAGTATATTTTTTATCAAGTAGTTTCAATACTATATTAACTTTTCTTAATAATGCTAAAATGAAACATTTACACATAGAGTCAGTTACTGCATAAGTTATTTATGTTTGTAGCTAATTACTGAATATATTGATTATGATTAATTGCCTATAGTATTATGTCTATATGACTTCAGAATGAATACAATGTTGCCTGAAAAAGGAAGACACAAAGTTCTAAAATATAATTTCTGCCTAATTTTATTTTATTGTTATTCTCCCATGTACTAAACATCTAAATAACAAATCTTTCTTTAGGGACAGTTATTATCTTTCTTTGAAACACATATAAAGTGTAACTTATTAGATATCACACAAATATATACATGTTCTTGTTACAGGCAGTTGTAACTTCACTGTTAGTGTATCCATAGTCTGAATCAGAGACCTTTGTTGTCTTCCATATCGTGTACATTGGTCATTGGACAACAAACAAACATTTTAGCTTTTAATCTATAAGTAAAATATAAATTGAACTGAGAGAGAAAATTCTTAAACCTTTCTTTAACTTTTCATATGATATTAAAATTGGTTGATATTTTTTTTAATTTGGGTGAACATATATTCTTCTGAAAGTTATTGCATCTATAAACTACTCATTATCAATACTTGTTTTTTTAGACCAAGAAAATACAATAAATTGTTAGCTGAATATTTCTTATTATTTTAACATTTAGGAAGTCTAATTGACTTGTGGAAATCTGTGTTATTAACACAGTCCACTTGAACAAAAAAGTATAAATACATGTAATATGACAGTGTAATACAGGTTTTTTTTCACTTTCCAAAAGTCATCCTTGTGTGATGTCTCCATTCCATTAAATTGTACCTTGTAGATTATTTTGTTAAACTTTCTATCTAATATTACCTTCTTCCCAATCACTTTGTATAATCATAGTTTATTATGTATTATAAGACAAGAGAAAATGTTAATTAGTGCGATGTATTTACTGTGATCTCTTGTGTCATTATCATGTGTGTTACGGGACAGGTTCCTATGCTCCACTGACAACATCGTCAGCTCTGTTATACAGCGTCATCGTTCTGTGGTAACATTTCATCTTAAGTAGTCAGTCTGGTCCAACTAAAAACCGAATGTACCAAACTCCTCTGGATTTTCCTTCATCAGAGATGTATATGTTAATCGCTAGAAGCCATACACCAATCAAAGTAACCACACAGTTACCATTCTGAAGTAGAGGAAACTCCCGAGGAGTTTGGTACATCCGGTTTTTTAGTTTGACCACTATAGTAGTAGTATTATTAAGTCTTTTAACCATCTTTAAGGTAGTTGTAGTATGTTGTGTAAATTAATATTTTCTTAAAGTGTTTCTTTTTAATTTTTCGGTACAAGGATACATCACAACTTATTTTCCAAACTGCAACTTTTATTCAAACTACATAAGCTTGTATATACTCGCACTATACATGTAATGTAACCATGTGTACTAGAATGGATTATATATACATTGTATATATGTTAAGACTTAAACATTATTATGAAAATATGTTACCAGTAAGTTTCTTGTTATCACTGTAATTTCTTATAATGGAGGCATTGAAGTCAGCACAGAATATGAACCTGGCCTACATTGTTATTAAACCAACTGTGATTTAGATAGCTGGAAAATAGTTTAGTCAATTTGAATATTTATTGTTACATATTTCACTACCTATAAGATGTAATGTGTCTAGTAATTCTGTAATTTCAATTGAATTCAGCACTAACTTTCAACCAATGAAAACTTGTTATGTTTTCATTATTATATATATATATTATGCCTCATTTCATTGGTTGATTGAGGGTTGAATTATTTGTATCTGGCTTCACTGGATTACGTCTGTCCACAGGTCTAATATACACTATATATCAACTATATTCCATGTACAGTTTGTGTACATATGTAGTATACATTTGTTAAAACAGTCCCAAATGTTTTTTCTTACATCATTTTAAGCTTCTTGCGTGTTTTCATGCCTTTATAACTGTTTATTTGTTCAACCTTCTGGTACAGGCCATGTATCTAAGCGTGTGTAATTGAAAGATAGACCTTCATCTTTTAAACAGACATGCTTCACGTTAATTGCCTCTATAAATATTCTGTAGTATTATTTATGCCTCTGTTTGAAGTTTTCATCAAGTTCTAGATTCACTTTTACAATTTATTGTGTGTGAAGAGTATTTGATTTGTCTTTGAATTGTTCTTTGATTTTGCATTACTCATATATAAATGTTTTCACCTCATTAATACACAAACCACAAATCTGATTACAAGTTTTTGTTATTTCATTTATATGATGTTAAGTGTCTCTTGATACAACTTATTGATCATAATTTGCATTTTTCCACACATATATAGAATCAGTGTTGTTTACACATATTAAGAACAGACCTCCATATGTTTACTTGGAGTTTTCCACCATTAATTAATATTTGTACACAATGCAGAAGATTTTGTCAGATATTTTCTTTCTCACATTTTAAAATTCATACTACAAAATTCTAATTAAATGAGGAAACCCAATGAGTGCTACACACAATTAGTTTGATCAATACAACAACTTTATCCATGTCACTAAAGTGGAGTAGACCTAATATTATGTTAGTGGATCAAATTAATCTGTATTATTTAATCTACTTGTGCTGGTAAATTACTTTATATATATCCAATTGAGTATCAGATATCTTGCATTTGTATCATTGGATTAAAACTTTTTCTTCTGTTAAAAAGGAGATATCTTGAATTGTACTATCACATTATTGGAACCTTATTCTTTTCAAATTAGATACCTTGAATTAAAGTTGTTGGATTAATAATTAAGGAACTTTGTTTATGTAAAAAAAGTGAGGGATCTTTCAAAGAAGTGCCCTGGATGTAACGCCTCATTGGTAACTATCATAGAAATGCCCTGGATATAAAGTAACCTTGGTAACTATCATAGAAATGCCCTGGATATAAAGTAACCTTGGTAACTATCATAGAAATGCCCTGGATATAAAGTAACCTTGGTAACTATCATAGAAATGCCCTGGATATAAAGTAACCTTGGTAACTATCATAGAAATGCCCTGGATATAAAGTAACCTTGGTAACTATCATAGAAATGCCCTGGATATAAAGTA
>JAUMGZ010189967.1:0-13324 GCA_032359645.1 Pododesmus macrochisma
CAGGGGGTTAAAAATCCCTGTACACGGGACCGCCAGCTTAGCGTCCCCTCTGAAGGACGTGCAGATCTTTGTCTGGCGCGTTTAAAATCAAGTAAGTGTTGCACAAGTCAATTAACAAATACATATACAGAAACAAAATTTACGTTCTAAGTTTACTTACTCGAGATCTCTCTTTCCAAGAAGAGCTGTGGATAGAGATGTGTAAAGATTAGCAAAAACTTCAATATGTACATGTACATTATAATGCGACAGTATTAACACAATTTCGACTTCAAGAATAAATTGTTGTATTTGAAAAGTGATAAAAAAATGAAATATTTGTATAAAAGGCTATCAGATTCCAATACAAGTGAAGCGATATATTGCGCAATTCCTTCCGTTACGTGTTGAATACGGTGTTTAATGAGGCATTGATTTATGTGGTGTTGAATTATTCAATACTTACAAACTAGGCCAGTTGTAATGGCTGATGTGGCGACTTTTTCAAGAGTTGGCTCAATAGTATGAAATGTATTCTTCAAGTCGTCAAAAAAGTTCTTTCTGCAACAAAATTCAATTATCTTAAGATGCAATAAATATAAATTTTAGGCAAATGAAACGGGCAAGCAATAAAATTATATCCGTGTTTTAACAACAAACCTATTTTCAAATCAGAAAAGTGTTGAAATAATTATTCATATATGTTATATAAAACTGTGTTTTTGCAGCTTTTGTTGGTTTATCATTATTTTTTCTTCTGATCATTCCGTTCATTTTGTTTCTTAAAACCAGGGCGTTCGCTTCGTGCTGGTAGACTGGTGTTGGAATTCCGGGTCATGGGTTCGAATTCCGGTCTCGTCAAAACATAAGACGTTAAAATTAGGCGATCTTCTCGCTCCCTACTAATCGCTCAGCATTACTGGGTAGGAGAAGGACTGGTTGGCTCGGAGTCAGGATAGTGTGACCGAGTGAAGTATTACGTCAATATGTTTGCGGCGTGAAATGTCAGTGAGACAGCACTATAAATTATTCATAAGTACGCACTGTCACAAGCAGGCACCGTCTTGATATGACCTATATATGAGTTGAAGGGACGCTAAACCCCAATAAACAAACAAACATTGGTTCGTAAACTAAAACAGCTTTCAGAGTTGAGTATGTAAGTTATGTTTGTTTACTAATTTCACGTCTTTTGTTGATCCTGTATGTTTTATATTTGCAACGTGGTTCTGAACTTTGACAATCCTTTTCTTTTTATAAATGTGTTTGTTTAATAAACATAGAACATTAAAAAACCATACTGTACTATTTCTGTCATAAATCTTAATTGAATAATATGTATCGGTCATTCATTGCAGGCTTTCATGGATTTTGCCTTCGGTTTAATTGTTTAAGAAAGCAATGGAATAACATACTTTACAGTATATATATAGTTAACTTACTCAAGGTCTCGCTTTCCAAGAAGAGCTGTGGAAAAAAATATATTCCAAAAAAATAAAGTTTCATCATCACCTTTTAATGTATAACATTTATGATCAGAAGCAACACAACAACAACACAACACAACACAACATTCTGCTTTGTTAGAAATACACAAAACGCACGAAATGAGATAAGCCGTATCTAGTTGTCTTATTATCAGTATCCTTGAAGCTTATGTTGACAATACAGAACATGTATTCCATTTATTGCATGGTATTATTATATTATACTTGCTATACTATATTTAGCCTTAAAAAAGTGTATGTGTAGCTACTTTACAAAACGAAAAAAAAACAACAAATAATACTTACACTGAAGTCCTTGTGTGAGAGCCTGTGTAGCGACCTGTTCAAGAGCTGGCTCAACGGACTGGAATGTATTTTTCAAATCATCAAAGAAGTTCTTTCTATAACATAAAATTTCAATTATTAAGACATATAAACAGAACAAAGTACAGCATATCAACAAGTTTGAAAACTTGAAAAAGGTACCGATAAAACATTTACATCTTTTTGATTATCTTCGTAATTCTCCAAAAGGTTTGAAACATATATGCATGTAAACAGTAACGTTATTGTATCAGTGGGCTCGGTTTAAAGTAGCATTTTAAATCAATTGTAAGTTTCTCTTCTAACATTGTTTTTCTTCTTTCTATAAATGCAGTATTATAAGCTCCAATCTATACACATGTATCAGCCGTTTTTTAATCAGTTCTCGCGCAGCGTTACTTTGAAAGTACGTATTTCAGTCTGATAAGTGTCAATAAGTATTTGACTGCACCATATCGTCCTATATTTTTGCTGTTTTTTTGTTTTTTGTTTTTTTCAAATTAATATTATTTTCATTATGTTTGTTTATTCTATTTTCAAATACGATTTTGCTTTTTTCACATCTGATTCTATTCCGAATCCTTTCCGTTTTTCTCTACTAAAATGGAACAACGAACAATACCTTGCAGTGCTTGTCACAATTCAACAATTATACTTTGCTGTGATATATACAAAGATATGATTTCCGTGTGAAGAGATTATCTGTAGCCAGTTAAAAAGAAGTACTTAAAGGTTAAAGTTAACTTACTCAAGATCTCTCTTTCCAAGAAGAGCTGTAAATAAAACATATGTTGAGATGAATAAAGATCATGTGTACTATTTTGTTAGAGTACGTCTGATGTCTACCTATCTACTGAGTACCCTTTTTATTATCATAGTATTTGTAGAGACGTCGTGTCATTTACTACCATGTTAACGCATGATGGCATGTTTTGGCGACATGAATTTAGTTAATGACATTATATTTAATAATTTTTATTATTTTGGAAACAAGACTAAAAATCACGCACCATAATGAATGAATTTGTAAAATGTATTTGTCTTGGAACCTGAATTTAATAGGCCATCAAAATCAGAGAACTCATCTTTTTTATAGATTAAATTGTTGATGATTTATAAAATAAAAGTTGTCTTAAATGCAAAATTGTCTTAATTGGATATTGTTGAAAAATACTCTAGGTAGGATATAAATACTAAGACAATAACTATCTATAGTTCATAAGATGATGGTTATATTGACAATCGTCAATTTATTTAAAATTCAATTCTTCTATAGTAGCACTTTTTTTGGAATTCACTTTTAATATTATGTGTGAATGTTTCAAAACAAGACTTGACGTTGATGCACAATGCAATGTTCTTCATTTTTGTTTCCTATATACAATTTGCAAATTTATTATGGAATCGTGAGAAAGTGTGAATGTCTTCAGATAAAAGGCAAACGTTTAACACATCACTTTGTCCATCTTGATATGGAGTAAAATTAGATGTTTTGAAACAGATACCAAAATAGAATTAATAATATTTACACTGAAGTCCTTGTGTAAGAGCCTGTGTAGCAGCCTGTTCAAGGGCTGGTTCAACAGCTTGAAATGTATTCTTCAAATCATCAAAGAAGTTCTTTCTGTAAGAAAATATTGTTATAAGTAAACAACAACAGAATGCATGGAACAAACAGAACGGAAGACATTGACCTGACAGACCAACAAGAGCCGCATAGGAAACAATAGAACATAAATTGACATCACAGCAATGCGGACCGATTTAAGATGGTCACAAGCACGAAACCAGGCGGTGTGGTTCAACCGGTGAATGTAGCCCCGACCTTCCCTTTTCCACATGAGACAAGAAGTCTTAAAAAACAGAATGAGGTGACATTCGCAGAGGCACACTAGCAACAACCTAGCCAACTCAAACCGCCAGTTATACATATGAAAAGGGAGGTTGGTTGAGGAACCGGGACAGCTTGAGAGAAAACACTCATTCAGTTCTGTATCGGACGTTGGGCGGGGGTCGAAAAAAGAAATAATCAGAAATAATAAAAAATTCGGAGTAAAACTATTTATCAGAAGGACGGAAATCTGGACCCAGCCTTCTAGATATATAGAACTTTCAACTGGAGCCCTACATTGATTCCTAGTAATACTGATAGAAGGTGTGCAATGAAAAAAGTCTATGCTAAAAAAGAGGCGGTAAATGGACCCAATACTAGGCATGTAGTGCATCTCACTATAAGAGCTACATTTAAGTTTTTTCCTTACTATTTTAGTAGCAACGGAAAATATAGCAGGTTTATTTTTAATCCTCCTTAGTTCGTAAACAAGACCTCCATAAAATGAGGGTTGTGAAATATCCTAGGTTGCATACTGGGACATACTGATGTGACAATATTTCAAAAGAATCTCCGGGTACCTTGTATAAAATTTGGTTAAAGTTTTACGTAGTTTATGATATCAATATCCATTGGCGGTAAAGTCAACATTACAAAAATGAAATTTATTGACATCTGAACACGCTCGGACATAACAAAGTAGTTGAAGGTATAAATGTCGTGTGATGTAAGTCATGGAATATCTCCATCAAGCCGTGAGTAATTTGCAATTGGAAGTCCAAAATCATCTCTTTTGTCGTAGATTTTGATATGAGGTTTTACATTAACAATATTTTTTCAAGTCTAAATTGGCGAATACTTATCATATTGGTTAGCTTTGCTAAGACTTAGTTCTTTAGGATATATTTTGAAAAATCGGGGTTATATAAATTTTGTATATCTTTAAGATATCTAGTGGTTCTATAAAGACTATATATCAAGTCAGTTCTGTTCGCCTTTTGTAGCTTAATAATAAAACCTCTTTCGTAACAATACAAGAAGAGGTCGAATACAAGTGGGAAACTACTTGCTCCCACAGATTTGCTAACAACGGCCAGTAATTATTGAAGCCGAAACAAACACAATTATTATCAAATAAAAACTATGACACATTGCATAATTCGACACATTTTACAAGACAATTATAACGTAAAAACAATCCAATAGAAGTAATAGTAGCTAAATATGTTTTCCCTCTCTATGCCTATCTGATTAATGTTTGTAGCTTTTCTTGGCTGTCACGAAGTTAACGCTTCTTGTTGTATATTTGTCAACCGTACTAACTAACCCATGTCTATTCAGTGTATCTTGGAATTCACAAGACTATGATATGATGATTGTCCACAATATCTTCTTAAATGCAGACCGAAGTCTATATTACGTAAATCTCTGCTTGATAAGTTTCAGTATCAGCAAAATACGTATGTACTCGTGAACGTCGATTTAACTGTAAAATATAAGCACCAACAGCAGGATGCTACTGCTTGACAAGACTTCATCGAGGGAAACAAAGGCATTTTAAGTGCCAAAACTGGCCTCTTGAAACTATTTTACCGCGATTGAAAAATAAAAAGTTCACTTACTCTTGCAGAGGGGCGGAATATCCAGCTCCAAAAACGCCAAAAATGGCTACGAAAACAACAGCGATTCTCATTACGTCCTTCAATTAAAAAAAGATGCATATTTAACTTCCACATAAAGATATAAGATTGCTGTTAGATGGATACCAACAAATATGAATTTACCATCAAAATAAATTTCACATTTTGTATGAAACATAGAACATTATTTGTCTTGAAAATGTAGTAATGGTCATCATAAAATTAGTTTTACCTATTTATGATTAGAATTCAATGTCCCTTTACCTCAAATGATTATTCTTTTGCTAAACTTACTTTATATACTCTTGACATAGAATCAACGATTGGTCAACTGGTCAACTGGTCAACCGAATCTGATAAGGAGATAAGACGACATTATGAACTTGTAGACGTGTAGGTTCAGTAAGGTGACTATTGAACGTTTGATATAAAAAAAACAAACTAATGCCTCTGTGTCAATAAATGGTCCTGAGTATCTAAACTTGCACATTTGAGACAATCCAAACAATAACAAATAACAGTTGGATTCCAGGTCCAGCTGCAATTATCTGAAACCGTCAGGAATGTATATGATATTTGTTAACTTAAATCCACCAAAGAAAGAGAACATGCAAAAATGCAGAAATAACCCTTTGCAAAATGTTACACACTCACGCAATCGTATATTTTAAAGTATACATTAAAATCATTCGAGAAAAGTTGTGTCTTAGAATATTGATTCGTCCTGGTAACATACAGAGATATATATTTGTTTTCTATATAAAAAGTAGTAAATACGAAAAACGAAGAAGATATGCAAGAACCTTAACATGGGACAAATAAAAGAACCTTCAATAAACATATCGTATTGGCTGCATTGGTTGATGTGAAAGCTTTTGTGATTTCCTGTTGTCCTTTTTTGAACTATCTAAAATGTGTTCGCTAAAACCTATTAAGGGTCTCAAGCGAGTTTCATAAGAATTATGAAGCTGATTATAGACACATCAAACAATGATACACTATATAATGACTTGTGCTTAAAATGACAGACAAGCTTTCTGGGGGTTAATTGTTTTGTTTGTTAGTTGGACGTGGTCTTCATAAACACACAGATGTATGATTTCTTATATTGAATTTTACTTGCGTCCCGTGTCAGTTAACAGTTCTAGATTATAATTATTGCCTCGTCAAAATTACAACCATGAACCACACCCACGCACTTCATCCCCCATAATCAATTCTAAATTTAGTTCAAGCTCTTTTAATTATATTCAATTAGATTTTAACAGCATCTCTGCTGTAGGAGGCGAGTATAGGTTCCACCTCATTTTCGTACTATTCCTAATGCTTTGAATGTGTTACTCTTGCTACCTCTCTTCCTGGTCTGTCACCTGATTTTTCTCTTTTTGTCTTTCATCACTATATTTGTGAAAGATTCTTGTAATGACGAGCATCTTAGTAAAATATGAAAAAAGTTGCAATATCCTTTTTTGACACAGAAATGTCAGTCAGATAACTAAGGTATAAGTTGAAACGCTAACTCCTTCTCCGGCATCTGAAATCTGGTTATCAAATGCGAATGTCTACTAACCAGGTACTTTCAAGAGATGCAGTTTTATACTTACCTTTGAAGACGGTTGATTTGTAGCTTGGAATGTGATCAAGGACGAGGTCCTCTCACTCGTTGGTTTGGTTTGACAACATTTTAAATAGTATATTTGTTATTGACTGTATCAGTTTGTAAGTTCATTCTTGTAGTGATTTTTTTATACGGCTATTGTATGTCTGTCAGAGTCCTTTGTTATGATGATCCTATTTCGCCCTCCTCCTTTCTTTTTTTTTTTTTTTTTTAACTCAAATGAAAATCCTGTGCATGCCTAGTTCACAAGTTGGTTTCTTTTATAAAGTAGTAAATTCGAAAAACCCAGACGATATTCTAAGCCGTAAGTCCTTGGACCCGGGCAAACAAAAGAAAAACGTTGGACTCACACAGAAAAAATAACTAAATTTACATTTATTAACTAAAAAAGGAAACATCACGGACTTCTTTTTAAAAAAAAAAATTGAAGCGAAACCAGGTGCTTGCGATATGTTATATTATATAAAATATTATATATGTTATGTTATATTATAATATATTATATTAGACTGTCTGTCTGTCTGTCTGGCTGGCTGGCTGGCTGGCTGATAATTAAGAAAGGGGGTTGCCGAAATATAAAAACCGAAATGTATATCCGTCAGGAACACAAATTTAAATAACAGGCAAATATGGGGTCAAACAAAGGACTGGCAGAAACTCAAACTATGACGTAGGGAAATTCAAACTAAGACGTAATGAGTATGTCTATAATTTTATCAGAAACAGACTTGTCACGGCAGAAAAACCTGTGTCATTTGTGTCTTTTAGTTCGAGTTCCGGGGGATATATAATGTCCACGTAATCACCAAAATGTTAATACTTCAGTGACAACACATCATCTATGTAGCGAAAAGGAAATTAATAGACTTTGCCAAAGTCTTTCTCTTTGAACTGAGTAGCTTTTGGATAAATTCTGCCTCATGCGAATAGAGAAATAAGTCCGCTAGTAACGAAGCGCAGTTTGTTCCCATGCGAATTCAAATTGTCTGTTGGAAAACCTGGCCTCCAAATTCAACAAATATGTTGTCGATAAGAAAATTCAGCATTCTAACAACATCGTCGTCAGTGTATTTTTGCTTTGCGACTTTGCGTTCTATATTTCAGGCATACCTGTCTCCCCTTTTGGCTCCCCAGCCTTTATTTAAATAGATACACATACAAAATTACAGACATTAACTGGCCACAAATATATCTTATATCTAAAAGATGTCGAAATAAATACTCTGTGTGAGAGAACTTCGTCCAAGATTCAAGTCTACGAACCAAATCAATTTTCCCTGGATCATTCGTTTCAGATTGTTGTTCATAGCTAAGCCAGGAATCTTGCTTTTAACATAGCGTTGATTCACATATCTTTTTGTGATTAGTGGCTTTGCATTCAAATATGTCAATTGTCAAGATAACTCAATAAAAATTATATACTTATTACAACCAATGTCTATACATGTTGATAAGTATCTACTCACCATTAGTTTTTTCCCCTTAAGAAGTCCAAATGTTTTTCCAAGAATGGTAAATTCAACATTTTTTGTATATGAAACTGAGGTCTTTTTGCCTCTAACCTCATTCTCTACTCGTATATCAAAGGCACACGTGTCGTTTTCTTTTGTTGACTTTGAAAGTTGATAAGTACAAGTTCCCATGAAGTGGAGCATAGCTCCGTCATAAGTATGGTAATGTGGGTCACCTCTAGCTTCACATTCACATAATGCTGAAATTAAAGAAAAATATGTCTCTGTATTTCTCAATTATCTATGTCCATAGACATGCGCAAACCAAAGGAAAAAAATGCTACAAATAGGTCACCTTCATGATGTTTGCAGGTCAATTCGGCAACTATTAACAATTGAAAAGAGACACATTACCAATAAATACCAATATAGATATTGAAAGAAAGGCATGAATTTAGAATGATATCATTGGTTAACATTTGAATGGAAAATATGTTATGCCTTAAGCGAAAAGTGATCTAAACAAAAAAAAGCTTTCAGTTTAATCCAAAAGGATTATTTTGGTCAAAAAGGAGGTACATTTTTAGGTGATATTGGTAGATAAATTCCGTAAAAAAATAAACATTCTAAACATTTTTTATCCCAAAACAAAACGAACAACTCTATTCTTTGAATTAAATATAAAGCAGTTTAGAAAATGAAATAAAGAGGGAGAAACATGCAAGGAACATCTACACCAATTAAGTTTCCTAAAAATATGACCAACGCTTCTTGACAAGAAATCAAAAATGTTTCAGCCAGTCAGTAGCCAGGGCAGCTTCACTGGAGCAGCTTTACTGGAAAAAGTTTGGCAATGTCAGTCACAATTCTTAAAGGGGACCATAGGACGAACATCCACAGCAAGTTTTGTAAAAATAGATCAAGCGGCTTTTTAGAAGAAGTTGAAAGTGTGAACATTTAACGACGAAGAGACGTCGGACGACGACGGACGGATTGAAATAAAGAAAATGCACTTATACCTCATCCAGACTAGACCCCGCATTTTCGTATTTGCCCTTTGGTGGTGTGAAAAGGAAAAACATTTTAGCAGTGTTCTTTAAATGCACAATATAGGTTTGTTGTTACATATTAATGCTCTATTTACAATATCATCTTATGAGGTACACATTAGAGTTTAATTTGACAAAGGTTTCACTTTGCCATTACTAAGTATGTTGGTTGAATCTTTAAAATGCGGAACTAGTGGCTGGAGAAAAGGTGCTGTCCTTGTTTACTGTCATTTCCGACTGCATGACATATACCAATACTGTTGAAAAACAAGCAGGATAAATGGCACTGATTGTAGACTTTTTTTTTAAAGGTATGGCATGCATTTTTTGCATGTTCAAAACAAAATTTGCCTAACGAGTCACTGTTTGCACTGTGTAGGACTTAAATATGGGGACTTTTCCTTCTTTTTAGACATTATTTGTCAAATGTTTTTGAAAGGTCACATGACTTTATACGAGAAATGAATGTGTAAACAACTATATGGTTTTGAGTCAATAGTGTAGTTACTAGAAAAACGTTAACATAGAGGCAGATACTTTGATCACTTTTTACATACGGCTGCTTGGAATTTGGTGGTCACTTTAAATTGTTGTTTTTGTTAACCTAACCGTGGAATCTACCCCCAGGATCGACTAAAACAGATAATACTATTTTATAAAACAGACACACTTCTATTATATACATACGTTTACATTCCACAGTTGCCCTTCCTTCAGTTCCACTTGGACAATAACATTTTCCGTTTCTCTTCCGTTTTGCACCTTTTCCACAGTTTCCTTTAGAAATTCCTTTAGACATTATAAAGATGCAAAAATATAATCATTTTTAGAAATATATGAAGCATGATATTAACTTCTATTTGTGTCGGTAAAAGAAAACAAAAATGCAACCTGAATCATGCCTCCGATAAATGTGATATTTATAAGAGGAAGGAGCCAAAACTCTGTGTGAATTACCCCGTCGCGAACCCCAGATCTTGCTCGAAGCTGCTGTCATTAATGGATGCAAGAGCAGAATTAATTTTGAATAGACAAGACTTCAGTAAATCAAAGTTACAGAGCCAATGAGGCAACGGTGACAAAAATCACGATGGTTTTGATGGACAAAAACCATACCCAATAATAATACAAAATTGTCTTGCCAAAATTTAAAATTAACTTTCTTTAAGGCAGAAACAATGTGAGTATCTTAATATATGTACGGTTTTAAATTAGCTTTATTGTGTGTGTACTTGGTAGATTATGTTGGCCAACAGGGGTATTTATGTTTCGCCACTACAATTCAGATCATTTTCATAAATAGCATGAAATATGTTCTTGTGTACAGTATGAACCCGGTCTGTTTTTAAAATGTTATTTCGTTTTAATACTACGCTATAGACTTATTTTAAAATACCTGTCAAGTTATTCTTTTTTAGATCAACTGGAATTATTTTTATTCCGATCGCTAGAACTAGAAAGATTTAACAAAAATATTCGATTATGTTTATGCTCGGTAGAATCCGTGTTACCGATCGGTAGAATACAGATGGGGTTAGAGTTACAAATGAGATAAATGTAATTTAGATGCAGCATTAATCGGTCACTTTCATATTGTTATACTATTATAAATCTTTCAGAACAAAATAAACGTACTACAAACATTTAACTCAATGTAGATTCTGATTACAAATACTATCAAAACTTATATTTTAAACCACCGATTAAAGCATACGTTAAACTAGACTACTGCAGAACAACTGAAACAGAAAGTAGACATCATAATGAGACACATACGATGAATCCAATAGACACATCTTTTTGCGGATGATACAAACTCTCATTAAAGATACTTTTACACTGACTGATTACGACCTATATTAGAAGTAATTTATTGATATTAAGTAAATCAGTTTTCTTGCGTTTTATGCATTCCACAACACAACTTAACACCTACGGGGGCATTGGGGATCCATACAGAAATTTTGTAATTTTTCTTTTTTCAATGACTAAATTCCAACCAAACATATGAAATAGAAACTGAATTATCATTGAATTATTTCTTTACATAATGACAATGTTTTCTTTAAAATTAATTATTTCTTTTGACTATTTAATGAACTCTTGATTTCCCTGAACCGTCCAAGTTTTCACAATATCAGAGAAAAACAATTATTGATTAATCTTTTTGCATTCTGACGTCATAGTTAAACGAGAAGACCGCATTCAAGTTATCGCTGACAATTAATTCCTTCACAACCGATTAGTTGATGAACTTGGTATAGTCGCTTTACTAATTTTGATTAATTTCGTTGATGAAGAATATAACGTGAGTATCTAAATTAAATATAAACTAAGATTGTAAATGTACCTTCTTTAGATTAAAATATATGTTTTAATCAAGTTCGAAACATAGTTTGCCATAAATTAAAAGGTTTGTAAGGGCACGTATATGCCGTATGTATCTGTATTTTATTCATATTTCATAACGTTGATTTAAGTTTTGCTTAAGTTGTACGTTTAACAGTGTAAGTCTACTTAATATGTTTTCTTCCAATTGAAAAGGACTGGTGCGGTGGCTCATAGGTAGAACGTTCGGTTTGTGTTCTGGTAGGCGGGGATTCGAATCTAGGACGCGTCAAACCTTAGACGATACAAATATGTTATATTCTCGCTCCTTGCTAAGAGCTCAGCACTCACCAGTGAACAACTATTTTTTTTAAAATAGAATGACCTTATTAGTCTAACATTACATTAGAAACAAGGTACTTTTATCAGGAAAACTTTAGGGGGTCATTTTACCATGAGGGGTGGGGGTTCAATCTACCATGCTGAAATATTGACCCTGGGTTCAATTTTTCAGTGTGTCAAAATACCATAGGACGCCTGTATTATAAAAGAAAGTGTTATTACGGGCAGTCCGTATCGTAATACAGTTTTAGAAATTGAACGTGAGTATATGAGATATCTTAACATATATATCATCTATCTCATTTAATTTGTAATCGTTTTTCGTTCGTAACTAAATGTTTAGCTTGCTTGCGCCATATTTGGCGCTTGCGTCGATTTCTTTTCTTGATCTATTCAATACAATGAATTCATTAGGGATTCCCTTAGAGTCAACTGTTACATAGTTACATGTATACAGAATGAAAGTTCTAAATGCATATCATTAACTCAGTATCGCCTATCAACATAAACCATATTAAGATAGAAACTGAAATATAATTTAATGATTTCTTTACTACGAAAGCCTATTAGTGTCACTGTATAATTTTTTTTACTAAAAAGTAGTAATTACTTTTAAAAAAAGAAGTTATTATGCAAATAAACACGTAATTACGTAAAAAAAAACCGTTATTATGCAAATACACACGTAATAACGTAAATTAATGCGTTATAACGCAAAAATAAAACACGTTATAACGTAAAATAATCTCGTAATAACGCGGGAAAAAACACGTTATATCGTAAAAAAAAGTCATAATAACGCAAAAAAAATCACGTTATAGCGAGAAAAAAACACGTAGTAACGTGAAAAAGTCGTAATAACGCGATTATTCCGTAATGAAATGGTGATAATATGTTGATCTTGTTTCGGAAACATGGAAACTGTTGACATGGCAATAAAATCTTTACTACAGATTGGGATTTATGCACAAGAAAATATTAACATTTCTCGCCTATACACATGGTTAATGTACTAAACAAGTCTCCGCGTTTCCATATTTTGCAAGCTTTTTGTTTGCTGTAAATTTTAAAAATCTTTAACATTTTAAGTTAGTTTGAGATCACATTACTTCATTCGAGCCAAATATAAACAGTGCATACTATTGGGGGAGCTGAGTCGGTAACTTCTGGTTATTTCTACTGCCAAAGTATCATACACTCATACACTTTCCTCCTACTTACCGTGACCCAGCGCAGGAGAAAAGTTTATACAAGACAAATATATATCATTTATTC
>JAUMGZ010189978.1:0-13324 GCA_032359645.1 Pododesmus macrochisma
TTTAGGGCATGGAGAACCAACTTTGTTCAAGGAGTGACCCTAGGATCAAAAATATTCAAATGTCAATCCAGATGGACATTAAGGCCCCATGGGCCTCTTGTTGTTGGAGTTATTCCCCTTTTATGATTTCAGTTTATGAATGTTGTCCGAAGTACTGGTGCAAGCATTCTCAACTGATATTTATGAAACTTTTTACACATGACCAGTACCTTTTGTAGTTGTGTACTTAATTTATTTTTAATTTCAACACTATTTGTGGGAGTTATTCCCCTTTTTAATTTTTTTCGTTTTATAAATACTATTTTAAAATTTTGTCTGATCTACTTCAGCTCCAATTTCTAACAAAATTAATGAAACTTGGTACAAAAACTCAGTACATTGTGTAGTTGTTGGCTTGCGATAATATTTTTATTTTGACACTTTCTGTCAGAGTTATTCCCCTTTTACGATTTCAGTTTCTGTATTTGTCTGAAGTACAGCTGCTAGCATTCTTAACTGTTATTCATGAAACTTTGTACACGTGATCAGTATCTTTTGTAGTTGTGCACTTGCGATTTAATTTTTACTTGCAACAATGTTTGTGAGAGTTATCCCCCTTTTCAAAATTTCTGTTAAATAAATACTATTTATGAATTTTGACCGATATTTATGAACTTTGTACACATCGTCAGTACTTTTTGTAGTTATGCTCTTGCAATATATTTCTATTTCATCAAAATTAGTCTGAGTTGTTCCCCTTTTGATTTATTTAGTTTAATAATGACTTTTACTATTTCAGTTTATGAACTTTGTCCGAAGTACGGCTGCTAGCATTCTCATTTGAAATTCATGAATCTTTGTACACATGATCAGTACCTTTTGTAGTTGTGCTCTTGCGATTTAAATTTTATCTGTGACAATGTTTGCAGGAGTTATCCCCCTTTTCAAATTTTCTGTTTTTAAACAATACTGTTAATGAATTTTGACCGATATTTATAAAATTTCGTACAGATGATCAGTATCTTTTTTAGTTGTGCACTTGCGATATATTTTCTATCGGTACAATTTTTGTGGGAGGTATTCATCTTTTCAATTTTTACATTTAATAATTACTGTTTAAAGATTTTTATCCGAAGTACTACAGCCATCTTTACTCTTGGCCATCTTGGCGGGGGCCTGTTCAACATGCAGTGTTCTAGTTATACAAAGTTGTCAAGACAGCTTCATCTCTAGATGAATATTTTCATAACAATATATCGAATGTGCAGAGCTCAGAAGTTTGTTGCCATTCAAAGAATTATACATAAATATTTAACTTGTATATTTATTATATATATTGTGGAGTAAGCAGGATTGTTTCAGTTCACTAGGAAGAGACTAACTGATATCAGTGTTACTGAGAATACTGGATATCTTATGTAAATTGTGACTGTTTATTTGTGATGCATGTAGTTTTCAAGCCAATATTTGAGAATTGAATAGAATTATTATGAGAATATCTGTTAAAAATAAAAATAATTGAAGAAAATGAAAACCTTGATAAGACACTTATTTCAATATTGTATTGATGTAGATGGAAATAATTAATGTATTTCATTGTTAAATATTTTTGTTATTGTTATTGTTTCATTTGGTTTCCAAGGCCTGACATATAAAAAGCATTAACCTAAATTAAATCAAAATTTATTAATCAAAGATTTCATACTGGTATATATCTGTTGTTCTGATTCAGTTACCCAATGGTTTAACATTTTCCAGTTCAACTATACTTTTGTCAGTAAACAATGAAAGAGATGTTGTCAATATAAATGTACTAAAAGTAGTGAATGTGAAAAAAAATCATATAGCAATGTAAATTACTTATTAAGGTTTGTATGACATGTGTGTAAAACTTGTATTAAACAGTGAACATTTGTAAGCAAGAATTATACTTATATAAGGGGAGATCATTGTTGCTGACAAAGTTTATTGTCAAATAGGTTGTGTTTGAAAATATGGCTTTGCAAGTCTTATGGCTTATAATATGTGGATATGTAAATGTGTTTTCTCACTCTCCAACATTCCTTTTACAAACTAGTTTTACTAATTATAATCTAAGTATAACCAATTAACAATGTGCAATTTTATTGTTTTTGAGATATTTCTCCAACTGTTCAGAAGAAGTTGTTAAGTATTATATATTGTTGATTAATTAACTATGTTTAATCACTAAGATCTGATTTGTTAATGTTTCATAGTTTTATGTCACCCATTGTCATCAAGGTTACTATGGCTTGTACTTAAAGATTAATCCTTTAACTTAGTAGATGATTGGACTCCTAACTTGGGGGTCACAGGTTTCGAATCCTGTCAGGGTGGGATTATTTGTCTGCCTTGCATCTCTTTGGAAACTTAGATTTGTAGAAATGCAGTATATATCACTTTAAGAATGCCTGGTTGAAGAATACATGTACATGTATAAGATTTGCCTAGAATGAAGCTTAGTCAATAAATCACATATAGCTTATTGTTTTTTGTGGATGCTTATTTTATTCCTAATAAATTTTTGCTAATGGGTGAGGGTTTTTTGAAGATTTTTTTTCAATTTAGTTGTTTCAACAGAAAACTAAATATGTTGTTAGATGAATTTGGTATATTTTTCAGTTGACTTTTTAAACATGTAACCTAATTTTTAGTTAGTTATAGTTGTACAGGATAAACCATAAGATGGAACTTAATAGTTGGATACTTTAGTTGGGACCAATCACACTGCATTTCCTGAAGCACTTCATAAATCGTTTTGTTAATTTGTGTTTTTTATGATACTAGGAAGAGCTTTATTTGCTTTCCTTTTCAAAGTATCTTAATTAATAAGCGGATACTTCTTTATGTATATGCCTTATTCTCATATTTGTGTCTGTGTCTGTGCAGCCAAGCACCTACTTTTTCACAAATGGCATTTGACATGTCCTTGAACCCCGGAAAGGTCACAATTTTTATAATTAAATGGCTGCAGATCAAGACACTCTATTTCTATTGTCTTGTGTTTAACAATAAGATATTCTTGTTATGTATTTAACACTGACAATTAAAAATAAAATAAAATTATGAGGTCGCTTTAAGAAACAAATATATTAACAATTGTACAATAGTGTGACTTGTAAAAAGTTGTGCTCATCTATATGCACAGAAACTTTTATATTTTTTTACATTTTGGAATAGATTGGTTGGTTTTTGTTATTTGTAGTCTTTCACATAGCATTCCATATTGTTTTGCTTTTATTGAGATATAACTTGTCTAATAAAATGGTTAAAGAATTAAGCAGTTCATTTATTACTTCTCATGGCTGTTCTACTGTTATCAAGTAAAACATACATCAGTTCAATTTAAATGTGAGAAAAACACAACGCACATAGTCAGTCAATATACTGATGCTTTAGAGCCCATAGGTTTATAAAACCTCCAATCTCAGGTGTTTTGTTGGTGTACAAAAATCAACAACATATCCCTGCTACTCTTTTTGTATCCCATCTAGTCATTGTTCTCTAATTTTAAAGTACCCAATGTCTTCAGTTTTTTGTCAGTTATTCATGTCATAAATAAGCAATGACCCTAATGCTTAACATTTCAACTCTTACTCTTCTGGTCTTCTTGTTTTCTGTAATCTTCTTGTTTTCTGTAATCTTCTTAATTTCTCTTAATCTTCTTGTCTTCCTGAATATCTTCTTCAATTGTCTTAATCTCTCCCTTTACTATGACACACTTATTCTCCACTAACTCCTGAAGGGCCTCAAATATCATTCTTTCTCACTTTTTTTCTAAACATACTTAGTCTCCCCTCCCTGCTCTACTAAAAATCCATAATCTCCCATTTCTGCCAAAGATCCTAAGCTTTCCGCTTCTGCTGAAGACCCTTACTCTCCCCATTCTTTAGATGATCCTTAATTTACCCGTTCTTTCAAAGAACTTCAGTCTCCCCATACTGCTGAGGTTTTCTCTGTCACTGCGCTTTTCTATGTATTCTTTATGTTCTGAGTCCTAAATCTCCCCGCTATAATAAGTTTTTAATCCCCTAGTATCAATCCCCCAACTTTTCAAAAAGAAGTCCTAAATCTCCCTCATCATCTGACGTTTCCCTTCCGTTCTTCAAAACGTCTTTAACATTCCAACAATTCGTGCTCCTTGCTCATCAAAAGGTCCTATATTTTCTCGCTATTCTAAAGATCCTCAATCAACCCTTATCTTCTGGGGTCCAAAATCTCCCCATTCTCCAAAAAAAAACTCCTTAATCTCCCCACTATACTGAAGATCACGAACTCTTTCATTTTATGAAGGCTTTCAAATCTTTTCCGAAAGGCATCAGTCTACCAACCTAACTGACTCAAATCTTCTAAAGGCTTCTTTATCCCACCCAACCACATTCTTCTGAAGGTTCTCAATCATCCCGCTTTTTATTTGAAAGGTTTTAATCTAGCTATTATTCAAAATGTCCTTAATTCACTGGTTGCATGTTGGAAAACTATTGCTTGTGATGAGATGATGTACTTAATCTTCCAATTTTTCTGAAGATCCTCAATGATGCCACAACTCTTCGGAAAGGTATCAATTCCCCTACTCTTCTGAAGGGTATTAATCTCCCCGCCTCAACCTCCCAACTTTTCTGGAAGGGCCACAATATCCTCTCGACTATTTCAAAAGGGCCCCGAGTCTCCACTATACGCTGTCCTCAATTTCTCCAACTTTCCGAAGGGCCTCAATCTCTTTAGTCCTTTGAATGTCCTAGTTCTTTTTAGCTCACTTCGACGAAATTGAGGGGAGCTTATGCTATACTCCGGCGTCGGCGTCCACATCTGGTTAAGAAGAATGGTTAAGGTCAATTCTGAGTTAACTAAAAGTCTTACATAAACCGAACTTACGGCATGGCTGATGTATCTAAAAGTGCATAGCTCATTCTGTGTTTCAGAGGCTGGGTTTGACCTACAATTTCCGCCCGAATAACCATTATTTGGACTTGGTATATTTTATTACTTTGGTTAAGAAGAATGGTTAAGGTCAGTTCTGAATTAACTATAAGTCCTACATACACCGAACTTACGGCATGGCTGATGTATCTAAAAGTGTATAGCTCATTCTATGTTTCAGAAGCTGAATTTGACCAACATTGTCCACTCGATTGACTATGTTTAGGACTTAGTTTTAGGCTAAGAAGAATGGTTGAGGTCAGTTCTGAGGTAACTATAAGACTTACATCAACCAAACTTACATGGCTGATGTATCTAAGGATGTATAGCATAATTTATCTTTCGGAGGCTGGATCTGACCTATATTTTCCGCTTGAATGACCATGTTTAAGACTTAGTATCTGTCCTAATACTAATACTTGATCAGACTTCCATTTTCTCGAGGTTGAGGCATATAGAGGTGAGCTATGTAATCTTCGATTACTCTATGTTTACCTGTATGCATCTTTGTGGAATAGATACTCCGTGGTTCCGTCTTCATGAAGATACTCCTTCCTCGGCTGTTTCGGACGCTTTCCACTACAACCTCTAGAGGTGCGCCGTCTGGATTGATCAATTCCCAGCCAGAAACCACTTGTCTTCCCGGAAATGAATCGAAGATGTTGGATAAATATTTTTTTCTCAATATTCTGATGTTACACACTGATTTAATGCTCCATAACTGTTCTGGTGTTACAAAAGTGCCCAATACACTTTCTAGATTTTACCAAGTCTATAATTCACTGTTTACATATAACACAGAACTCTATCACTGTTCTGGTGTTACAGAAGTACCCAATACACTGTCTAGATTTTACAAAGTCTATAACTCACTGTTTACGTATAACACAGAACTCTATCACTGTTCGTCATTCACTGTTCTGGTGTAACAGTGTCTGTACAATTCATAAATTCACTGCATTTTCCATTGTTCTGATCTACGCCACCACAACTGTTTCTGCCTCCCTACACATACTTCCAATATGCCTTCGCCTTTTAGCTCCTACGACACCGATGACTCGTAAGGCCCTCCATACGGATTGTCCAACAAAACCACGACTCCCTTCTTCTACAGGAAAACGCAATACTTTCCAGCCCTGTTGTTGACAAACATTTACTAGATCTTCTAGCCCATTTGCTGACACACATTTACTAGATCTTGATAATTGTTTCTATAACGTTCATAAACTTCTTCCAATCTTCTTTCAATGGCACCGTTAACTCCAGTAAGATGACCTGTTTTGATGATGGTGACAAAATAACAATGTCGGGTCTCTAGTTAGTCTGCACGGATTACTAGTCTTGAGGATTGTTGTTATGTCAATTTGATAACTTAAATTCTGGTGCTTAATTGTTTGATGCAGTTATTGTTTGTATCTCGTTCTGTTGATTCCACTCATACCGTTTTTACAACTATTTCATGTGGAAACTACATGCGTCCTTTCATATCTGCTCTCGATTGCCAGTCTTCTGTTGAACCCAAAAAGTCCTCTACACTTCCACCTTATACGTTCTCGCTGCCTTTCACAAAGTTGACATTTCAGGCTTCCTGGATGTCCATCTTTCCTGGCACCATGTATACCTGCCGTCAGTTAGAGCCCTGAAACAAAACGATAAAACATGCGCCAGATTAGCTGGTCGCCCACATAAAACGCAATTTTGATCATCTGATATACCTCATGTCATCAAGGTAACACATCATTCACAGATTTCAACTGGAATTGCAGTCTTTGAGGTTCTATTGTCCATATCTTGCTCCATGTCAACTCATCTGACGGGTACCTTCCAAATTGAGCTATTTGCCCTGTTTCTTCATGCCCACCGCCTTACCATTTCTTGTGTATTCCTCCATTGAGCGGAGCTCCCTTTGTCCCAAATGTATTTTCTCCTCTTTAGATGATTTTTATCATTTGGCTGTTCATTTTACTCCCAGTCCTTGCTTTAAACTGCTACTATGTCAACATTTTCTAAGGCGAGATTCTGCCTCAAGTGCTGTTTTCTAAGCTGATTATTTCAGCCCACAATTTCTCTTGATCCCAGCTTCCCGACCTTTTCGTCCTTACTGTCTCCTAGCATAGTATGTTGCCTGACCTTGGTAATCTTGAAACCCTCTGTGGTTGACGTTAGGGGAGTTGTAGTTTTGATCCCGAGATGTATAACCAAACTGAGTTGAAGCTTCTGGGTACTGTCAACCATCTTCGTAGATTACTGCTAGTCAGTCGCCCCATTGCTTCTACCGTTGCCGTGGGTACATCGTAACATCGTAACTATCAGAAGCCAAAGTGTTCTCGACAAAACTCCGTGCTGATAAACGTTATATTTCCTGGCAAACTACTTCTATCTACAGTGTTCAACTATTCATCCAGCTTTTCTTCTCTACTTTTCCGAATGGTCTCAATCTCAATACTAAAATGAAGGTATCCGATATCCACACTCCCCTGAATCACTCCATTTTTCGAAGGGCCTCAGTCTCCACGGTATTCTGTCTTCAGTTTCTCCACTCTTCCGAAGGCCGCCAACAATCCATCTCCCCGTTCTTCAAATGGTTCAATCCTCTTTTCTATTGTAGGTCCTAAATTTCTTCAACCTTCCAGAGGTCCGCATTCTCGCTTTCCAAAATAGCCTTAATTTCCAAACTATTCTGAGGGTCCTTAATCTCCACACTCTTCAAAACGTCCATAATATCTCCGCTCTTTATAAAAAAAACAACGGTTTTGAATACCCTTAAGTACACCACTCATCTGAATGGTTTCAATCAAAGTACTCTTTTGGGTGGCTTCAATCTTCCCACACTTCTAAAGTTACTAAATCCATACATTTGTCTGAAGGTCCAAACTATACTTGCTCTTCAGATGTCCTCAATTTCTCCACTGTTTTGGAGGTCCTCGTTCTCTCCGCACTTTGAAATGGCCTTGATATACCACTATTCTGGAGGATTTAAATCTCGGTCACTCTTCTGAATCGCCCCAGGCTTTCCTATAGTCTAAATAGCATATGTACCTCCGTTCACTGAAGGGTCTTATTTCCAATCTTTTAAACATCTATCTTTCCAACCATCTTAATATCGCCTACTTCACCCACGCTGTTATTAAGTAATGTCATTAATGTCAATGTCGTTCTTTTTATTGTTAATCACCCCGCAGTTCTTAATATCTACAATCTCTCCTTTTCAACTATCCCAATATTTCTGCCGATATAACGTCCTCGGACTCTCAACCTATTATTATGTCATCAATCACCCAAGTGTTCCAAATGTCCTCAATCTCTCCGTCGTTCTTCAATCCTAAATCGTTCCACCTTTCTGAATATCAATATCTTCAGCTTTCTTGTTGTCCTCAATTTCTCCGCTTTTCTGAATGTCCTCAATCTCGCCACTGATCTTAATGTCCTCTTTATATCAGCCTTTATTGATATCTTCAATCTCTCCATCGTTATTAATACCATGCCCCTCTCTGTCATTACTTCTCTTTCTCTATGTCCTCAATCTCTACGCCGGCATTAATATTCTCAATCTTTCAACCTTTCTTCAAAATGTTATATGCAATCTTTCTGTCGTTTTTAAATCCTAAATCTCTCTACTGCTCTTTATATTCTCAAACTCCCTACCTTTCTTAATATTCCCAATCTCTCATCCTACATTTCGCCACTGTTCTTAGTGTCCTAAATATCTCCGCCGTTCTTGATATCCTCAAGCTCTCAATCTTCCTCAATTCCACCAATCTCGTCGTTTTTCGTGTGATAATCAGTATTCTTGCCGTAATATCCTACATGTACTTCAAATATGTCTTCAAATTTGGCAACACAGTCTTAGAATGTATGTCCAGATTTAAGTACCTGGGGATAATTTGATCTGCCTCTGGAACCTTTAAAGAAGCTATAACTATATTATATAATAAAGCCTTAAAAGCATGTTTTAAATTATACAAAGACCTGAAATCCACAGATCCGCCTCTTAAAACAGTATTACATCTATTTGATTATATGATAAAACCCATCAATCTATATGGAGTAGAAATTTTGGGTATACTTACCCCCGCTATGCAACGTAAGATTTTAGAAATATTTGATTTATTTAAAACAAGGCAAATGAGAAACTACATGTTCATTCTGTAAATATTTATTGGGGTGAAGAAAAAGGCAGTAACATTGTCACTCTGTCTGAACTAGGTAGAATGCCCATTTCAATATCACATATCTTGGCACTACTCTCCTTCTGGCACCGTCTAGAAAATATGAGTAGTGATGCCTTGCCCAATTGTGCACTCAAAGAAAGTATATCATTAAATACAAAAGGAATTAACAGCTGGTTCTCTACTATCAATTGTCTTAAACGCAAATTAGGATTAAACCCACATACTTGTACAGTTATGAAACCAGATTCAACATTGAGTTAAAGAAAAGCCTAAGGAAAACATTTCATATTCATTGGTATAACACAAAAGACAATTGTAAAAAAAATTATGGAAAATTAGATACATATTTTAGTTTTAAAGATAGATCCAGGATGGAGGAATGTTTAAAGATAAAAAAAAATCCAATATAGACAAATACTTAGTAAGTTTAGGATAAGTGCACACAATCTTCGCATTGAAACAGGTCGTTACGAAAGGGAAAGAAATACTCTAGGTCAACACACTAAAGGGTCTATCAGTTCTGTAATTCAGGTAACATAAAAGACGAGCTACATTTTCTGCTTAAATGTTCCATGTACAACAATGAAAGAAAAATTTTGATAAATGATATATCAAAAAATAATCAGAATTTTCAAAACCTGTCTGATAAAGAGAGATTTTTGTGGATTTTAACTAACGAAGACAATAATGTATTATTAAAACTGTGTAATTATCTTTCTTATTGTTTCAAAACAAGATCTAACTTTAGACATACTTTTAAATCATGTTTTATCAAATATAGTGTTATTCAATATTGCATAACTTTATTAATTGGAACACGTTACATATAACCTAAAGCTGGTTTGATTGGCTGCATGGCACACACCAATCTGTTCTGATTGGTTTTGAGTTGATTATGACGTCACGTAACAATGATATGACGTCATACTTAATTGTAACGGGAAGGCATTTCGGTGCTAATTTTCACACATTTTAAAGCATTTTTATGGTAAAATCAAAAAGAACGCTTTGAATTTGAGTCATATGATAAAAAGAATCTGAAATTCGTTTCCATTGCATATGAGATTTTTAAAACTCGTCATGAATTTTTATTTAAGCTCGGTAAGGCTCGCTAAAATTTAAAAAAAAAATCATGACTCGTTTCATGAATCCCATATGAAATGGAAACTCATTACAGATCCTCTATATATTGTATAGTCATTTTATTGTGTATTGTTATCTCTGTCATTTTGGCTTCCTAATTCTTGTTATATGTATTCTTTGTATGCCTCTCGGGGCCCAAAATTGGTTCAATAAAATATATCTAATCTTATCTTATCTATCTGTACCTACATTTAAATTGAAAATAGTCGATAGACTTAAAAAAATGAAGTACAATACCTGTACATTGCATTAACGGCATTCAAGACGAAAGAAAAATCGCAAATATAACTCATCGATCGGAACACCTCGGGCCGTTTTTTTCAAAATGTGTTTTCCTAAGTATGACGGAAAGGCCCAATCGGTTCTCGATTGTATAGTAGACTGGTTCTCTCCCTTTGTAACCTCTCTGGTGGAGAGGGAGAGCAGCGTTACAAAGGTAGAGAACCAGTCTAGATTGTATAATAACAATACCCGCGTCACGTGACGTTATAATTATGATGACGTCATAATTAGTTGTCTCGGAGCCGCTCACACTGATCACCAAGATTCTCAATGTAAGTTGCCTTCTTATTTTTCTATATACATTGGCATTATGTACAGCTTATGAGAATCATGTTTTGATACATGTGGTTAAGTATAAAATGTCTTGTTTCAGACAAAAAAGTTCGACATTTAATTATAACATTCTCTAGTGACACTATGTAAATGTCTTTATTTGATTTAATGGTCGCTCTGTGAGACATTGTCTTTCTATTTATTCAACTCAAAACGAAACATAAAAGCATTGCACGGTAGCTAGGTGCTTAAGAAAGATTTAAAGATTAAACATATTACAAATTCATTTCATGATACTATAATACATCACAAAACTAATATTTCCTGTTGTCTTGATCAAATTATGAACTATTTTCATGTTATTCTGCCGTTATTCTTGTGCTTCAATTCTTCAATCAACGTGTTCAATGTTAATTTTGATTTTACTAGATTTAATCATGTGTGCATATAACACAACGATATTGCACCATTATATATGGGTCTTTGGGCTAATTGCATCCGTTAATATCCCGATTCAATGTCGAAATTGCGTTTTGACTACATGTACTCGGCTAAATATGCTGGTGTCAAAGCAGTAAATAACAGTATTTATAAATTAGAAATAACTCAATATAGTGATAAAGTTATGTGCACAGTCATAGCTGAAATGTCTAATTCAATGAAAACATGAAAATAAATTTCATTTTTTAAATACGTTTAAAAAAAGATGTGATTAAAATACTAGGCCAGTATGCCCGTGTTAACATGAGCAAGATTTATGATGTTTTACATTAAACGTTATTGACGTAGATATTAGAAATGATGATTGAAAATAGGAATGTATAAAACAAAAACGTTTTCCTTCTACCATCAGAATGATACAGCTTTAATATACACATTGACTTAGTGCTTGTATCTATCATTGCGTGTTCATAGCAATAAAGCATGTCTATATGTACGGTTCGCTGGGTACTTTTACCGTATACTGTTGTCTACTACGCAGTATACCCGTGACGACAACTTAAACATGCCTCCCTCGAGCCATGCACATTGATTCTTGTAGGATTTTATGGGAACCGCTTAGCAACGCATTAATAAAACATGTTACAAATATACAGTTGGTGATGCTGAGACACAGGTAGGTTAAAGTCATTACTCAGGTGCAAGAGGACGGATAGCAACGCTATATGTGCAGGTTTGTGTTGTATGTACGTTAATACTGTTTCAGTTTCATAGTTTCTTTGTTTGTAAGAGTGAATTCTGATTAGAAATATTCAATTGTACATTGTACGCGTAAGAATCATATTTAAGTTGAGATATAAATTAGCGGTCTATACATATTTATTGCCCATTTCTTTAATTGGTTCTACTATAATATGTTAGTTAGTTAAATTTGATTAATTTTATACCATAAATATTTATCTAACAGGGTTCGAGAGAAAACAACTATTTCACTAAATATTAACAGAAAAGTTACGAAAATTATTCCGTTTGAAAGTGTCTAGGATTTACAAACCATTGTGAACTAGGCTTTCGTTATAATTCAGATAAAGATCTCGAGGACAGGTAATAATAACAATTTATTAACTGTATTCTTTCTACACGGGTGTACATGTATTTCTCTCATATTTTTGGGAGTCTTTCGGTGGCTGCATTCACAAAATATGTTATTTGTATATAAATAATTTAGAAAAGAAATATTTTGGTGATAGAACCTTTGTTAAGGGAGTAACTTATTATCTATGAAAATACAATATAGCCAATTACAAGCGCGGTGGCTCAGAGATAGAGCGTTTACTTCGTGCTAGTAGGTGGGTGTTAGAATACAAGGCGGGGGCTCGAATCACGGCCGCGTTAAAACCTAACGTTAAAATCTTCTCGCTACCTGCTTAACGCTCAGCATTTCTGGGTAGGGAAGGGACTGGTTGGCTCGGTGTCAGGATAATGTGACCGAGTAAAGTATCATGTCAATGTGTTTGCGGCGTGATAGTTCAGTGAAATAGCACTTTAAAGTCGTCATAGGTAAGCACTGTTGCAAAAAGACACGGTCTCGATATGACATGAGTTGAAGGGACGTAAAAGAGTAGGCGTTATAACCGTTGTATGGAGTATTCATCCTTTCTGTATTATCCTTATTACTTTTAACTTTCCCATTCCTGTCGCTGCTTTCTCTCGTATTATCTTTATTGCTTAACTTTCCCGTTTCCGTCGTTACTTTCTCCCGTATTATCCTTATTACTTTTAACTTTCCCGTCCCTGTCGCTACTTTCTCTCGTATTATCCATATTACTTAACTCTCCCGTTCCTGTCGCTGCTTTCTCGCGTATTAACCCAATTACTTAACTTTCCCGCTCCTGTCGCAACTTCATCCCGTATTTTCCTTATTGCTTGACTTTCTCGCTCCTGTCGCTACTTTCTCCCGTATTATCCATATTACTTAACTTTCCCGTTCCTGTCGCTTCTTTCTCCCGTATTAACCTTATTACTTAACTTTCCCGTTCCTGTCGCTTCTTTCTCCCGTATCATACTTATTACTTAACTTTCCCGTTCCTGTC
>JAUMGZ010189989.1:0-13324 GCA_032359645.1 Pododesmus macrochisma
CGTCATCGGTCTTTTTTGTCAGTTTTTACCTGATTTCTCTGCAACCTCCAATTTGTTAGCAAAAAAAACTTCACAGTGGATGTAAATATCAATGTTTTGTCTGCTGTTCAAATTTCATAAAATTCTATACGTGCGGGCGTCGACTATGTACGTTATGGTGATAACTGGTACATGGCGATAACTGGTTGGCAACCAGTAGAGTTGGGTGAAATGTACATAATTACTTGTAGAGTATGGTTAAATGAATATAAATACTTGTAGAGTTTGGTGAAATATATATAAATACTTGTAGAGTTTGGTGAAATGTATATAAATACTTGTTGAGTATGGTGAAATATATAAAAACTGGTTATGTTTCCAAAATGAATAAACAGTGATATTTATTATAGATTTATTAAGTAAAAATATTCTGCACATGTAGTAAAATCAAACATTTTTATCTAGCTTTGTAAAGTAACATAAATATTAAATAAAGTAATATACAATGTAGGTATACATTAACCATGTCAACATGTGTCTTATCCCAGTTGTCAAGTAGACAATTGAAAGGTTTCTTCGTTGAAAGTGACTCATACAATTTAATGTACATTTGTCTTTTAAAGCTAAATTATATTTAACTGACATTAAAAGTTTTTTATGTTATTAAACAAGAAATTTGTAGTTTTATTTTATCTTAAAACCTACTAAAGTTATCTGACAATGCAAATTCACAGGATGTTAGAGTGTTGAACGAAGTAACAAGTTGTTTGTCTGATAAATATATATTCTTTCTTAAAATATTGTCTGCATCAAACAATGAGATTCTGTTCAGTGATCATCAAAACTACATAATGACAGCCTACCATTGCGTTTAGGTCTGTTGATAGAGGGCACTGTTTGATGTTTCCAAACATGTTATCATCTCCCTTTATACAAGTAGATTGTTGTAAGGTCAATTGGAACACATATTTCATACCAGCAACCACCTGTAGTAAAAATCACAAGTGCTTTAAATCAATACCAACAAATCTACAATTTTCATGTTACTGCATACGTAGGATTTCATCTCATTACAAACTTTATTTTTACTCATTTAAATTAACAAATTCATTGTATGATACATTAACTGATCTAGTCCGAGTCCGAGTTCTTCTAACTTTCTGCCTGCTTTCATATATATATGGCTTGTGCGAAAATTCTGCAATGCAAGCATATACATGTATAAAAGCAGGCAGAAAATCAGAGGAATCTCAGACTAGTATATATACTGATTATGAAGACTGGTAAATATAAATCCTTCCAGCCAAAATGTGTTTAAATAATTGTGATATATATTATAAAACATATTCACATTGACAGCTGTTTTATACAGAAAATACATTGTTGACATTTTACCAATTAAGTTCAAACAGTTTAGGGTTCCAGCAGTCTTAGTTCTTACAAGTACAATTTAATTCAATTCTATTTTTCCTTTGATGCCTTTCAAGCTCATCAGCATTTTAATATAACAAAATAATAAATAACAGTTGTATACTGTATAGTCATGGCAACAAATTGACTAAATGATATATATATCCCATAGAAATGTCCTTTTAACAGGCTTAATACATGTGTGTTCTATTAAAAACAGGCTTTCTAGTTTAATTGCAATATTTAAATTCCTGTCTCTGTAAATGTCATGCAATATCCAGAATAGTGATTTATGATGGAACTAAGATTTATAGTTATTATAATACATTTTCTTAAAGATAAATTTATAAACATATTATTTCCACACAAATATTACAATTGTTATCCTCTCAAAAAAAGTATAATTTTACTTTTGTTAGCTTATAAATTAAGAATTTAATCAATGTTTAGATTTTTAACTTCTTTAATTACCTGTTTTGTAACATGTCCATAATTGACTTGACTTAAGACGAACATTCCATTGGACTGTTTGTTGATAGTTTCGGTAGCCATATTTGCAAGCATTTTGACATTTTCATCAGTTTCTGATCCTTGAACTGGAGCTCCAACCATACCAACAGCACCAGTTCTTTTCATTGGCTTGGGATGACAGCGATGCTTAGTTAGTTCTAGTGTGTTAGTCCAGACTTGACTATACACAGTAAATTCACACTCTTGCTATTAAGAAAATATTAAATATACTTTGTGGCAATATATTTACCATATACAATATTTTCATTTACATTTTGTTTATTAAAACCAAACCTTACATAATATTTGTGTGTGCGTGCATATGTGTGTCTGTACATCAATCTATTTTTGCCAAACCCACCTGGCCCTTGCGGGTCAAAGACTTCATTTGTACACTCTTGAATCTCAATCCCTTTAGGGTTCTTCCTGCCAAATTTGGTTGATATCTGATTTATGACAAGAAGTTTCTGAGGAGATGTGGTTTAAGGAGGCCAAATCTAGTTTGAATTTGTGTTCATTGGGCAGCTCAGCACGCAGCACTGATTCTCAGATGTCATACAAAAATTAAATCAAGATTGAGCTAAAATTGGAAAGAATAATTTAATGATGAAAATGATATTCTTTATAAATTTGTAAACCTGTGGTCTGCATAAATTTTGAAAACACTGCTTCTAGAAAATGTATACATTGAATTTGAGATTAGCCATAAGCAGTCAACACCCTTAAGTTTTTCAACCACTAGTCCAAACAAGTAAACTAAGATATATTCTGTTATACAATACAATGCATATAGCAGAATTAAAGAATATTTCACTAGTCCAAAATAAATTTACTACCCAAGGGCATCGGATTAGTGCCTAACATCACAAACGGCGCAGGACATTTTTTGTCAATTTTTTTTTTACATTTGAGACTGTCACTTATCACTAATTGTCAGGTGACCCCCTTTTTTTTGCTTATAAGAAAGATAATTTAATGGTACATCATAAACAAAAATTGTCAAAAGTTCTATTGCAGAATTTTTTTTATATTGGTTTATTAAGTGTTACATTTTTTTTGGAAACAGTCCCCACGTTTGTTTCACCAGTCCTTGGAACTTGTCTTTTTATTTGCTTGAAATAAAGATAATTGTGTACATGTCCATTAACTCATTGTCTGTAAAGGAAATGAAATTCTCTATTGCAGATTTTTGGAAATTAAATAAGATTCTGACTCCTGAAACCAAAAGTTGACAGATCTAGAGGACAGACAACACATATGACATCAGCTTCAGGTGAGCTAATGTATAATTCATGATGATCATCTGTTATTAAAAATGCAGAAATAAGGATGACTGAATATAATACATGTAGATCATATATATTATAAGAATAAAAATATTTTGTTGGTATTTAATTAATTTCATAACAAAACTTAAACCAAACAAAATTCAAAAAAAGGTGTATAACCAACAATGCCTACTTACTGTGCTTGAGCCATCACTGAGTTCCATAGTGATTTTATAGTTCATACCAGAAACAACCTAAAACAATTTGGATATAACATCAACTGTTGCATGTATACGTACTGTACAATTTATCATGAAACATAATATAATTACAGTGCTATATTATTAATCCTGAATGCCACTCCTAGCCTATGAAGCTATAAAAATTAAATGTTTAGTTGAAACTGAGTTAAAAAATATTTTTAAGTTTAAACATTATTTCTTTTACACAATTGAATGATATACAAGTTATTATAACTCATGTGATCAAAATCTCCTTCATTGCCATGGATGGTGGTGCGGGTTGAAATTTACTGAGGGGTTTAGAACATCTCCCGTCCCTGTCCCAAGGTTTAGGCCAGGTTAATTACACCAAACAGAGTCCAAGTCTGGCCCTTCATGGAGTATATATCAATACTCATAGATAAGTACACGTACATATAATTTGTACCGGTACCGATAACCTATGTCTGGGCATGCGCATCAGACCATATGTCATGACCATGATCGTATTACATGTACAGTATGCATGTACAGCCTGAGCCAGTTGATACAATTGTGCGCATGTTGTAATTGTGCGCACCGCAAAAATTACGTCATTTCCATAAAAAAGAAGCTCCAAAACATGATTCCAAGGCCAAACTAAGACCCCTAAATAAGTAAAAGTGTTGTTTTTCCTGCATAACAGGTGAGTGTCACAATTTATATCCATAATAAGCCATAAATAGCCCAGATAGTCAATTTCAACAATATATTTATGTTAACAATAGCACATGCACTTTTCTCGCAAGTCCCAACTCCTGTCAATCAACCATTGTGGAAATTAGAAAACCATGAAAAAAGATGTTATTTTCGCCATTGGGCTACCCTAGACACACTGTATATAAATTCCTTTGCAAATAATGAAATAAGATGGAAGTTTGAAAAACCCTTTTACAGACATACACACAATTGCAACATGGGCGTCAACGTCTTGAAAACAGTACATTTGTAGTTGAGTATTTATAAATGTCCCTGTATTGATAAGTAGATGTGTGACGTACTAAATTTTTTATTTATTTTATAAAGCATTTATTGTTATTCATTCCTGTTTATTATGGCACATTTCTTGGCTTGCATGATTATTTACTGGGCCTGTAAAAGGCTTAGGTGCGCACAATTACAACACACCATCGTATATGCACTTTGTATTGCGGTGCAATATAAATATGAACTGTATTGCAATATACTGGTATTCCGGCAGTCACTTAAATATATATTAGCGGTTTGTAATCAATGATCACTTGGTTGTTACAAAACTTAAGTTTAATTGACCTTGAAGTTCATGCTTTATATAGTCATACTATACATGTTTTCTGATTAAACAGGTGGCCAGACAAGATAGTGCTATTAAGAGGAAATCACGAAAGTCGACAGATAACTCAGATTTATGGATTTTATGGTAGTATAACAACATTGATGCGCAGTGGTTTATTTAAGAATTAAATTGTGATTTAGTTACTTTCATGAGGTGATGATAATAGTTGGTTCCTGTGCAAAATATGTGAACTGGGAAGCATGAAAATTTGCACAGGAACCAACTATAATCATCACCTCATGAACTTTACTTCATATAATTTATTTATATTTCTTTCATGAATTTAAAAGAAACATTTTTTCACTGTAAATATAACTACAACAAAGAGTTATCGGTTGGTTTAACCTGTATGTTGGAACAGCCAATAGTTGAAATTCCTCAGGACAAAACCATTAAAATATGACATCATAATTGTCAAGTGTAGATCAATTGGGTTCATTGGCAATGAGTTGTAGTATAAATATTCTGAATTATAATCAAATTGTTTGGTGGTCAGTGCCATATTGCATGGTCTGACATAATCAGAACATGAAGTTTATCAACATTTTGATTTCTACCTTTCCGATCAAAGATAACTAATGTGGAAATAATTATGACCAATAGAAAGATTGTACTGCTATGAAGCACCATTAAATTCTTTATGAACTACTGTCTCTGTAGTACATGAGTAAAAGTTTTCTGTATCATGACTGATTTAAGTATTTTGAGGATTTGTTCTTCTATGTAATTTCAATTTGTACCAAAACCATAATATTTCAGGATTTTTAATATTTTGGCCATCCTGATACTTAAATCCCATGGTATTACTTTATACTGATATACCATTAAAACCAGGATAAAATAGGATTAACAGAGCAAAAGGCAATTCAACAACAACCACATCAAACTAATACCACAGTAAGAAAGTTGATTCTTTAATCTTGTTATCATCATGTAAACTGATATTCTTGATTCTTTCCCTGCAGATGAGTGCCAGACAAAGTATGGTAATGCCAATGCTTGGAGATATTGTTGTAAAGTATTTGACCTTCTAACAGTTGCTGCTGTAAGTTTTCACTGATTGATGTAGACTTTTCATACCAAAATCGAACTTGTGTTTCATGAGTGTAGATTTAAATGTTTGCAAAAGTTTGTGAAGGTATTGATATTAATTAAGACTTTATGCAATTTTCACAGGAATAATATTGGTATTCAAATGTTAGTTAGTAATCCATAATGTCTTATTATTATAAATTTATTAGCAGTAGACTTATTCTAAAGCATGTTGTTTATCTTGGCTTTTTTAACTCATAAAGTACTTTCTTAAGCTAAACATCTTTATTTTGTTTATATTGAGGAATTTAAGCTGAATAATTTAGTTCTGCTCTGTTTTTGTACTTTCTCTTTGAGTTAGGTGGCAAAATGTTTACTTTTCATACCTCAATAAAAGTAAAAGTAAAAGCACATTCGGCAGTTGCCTGTCACAGTTGTTTGTTACTTAGCATGTACAAAGCTGTTTTTTATTATCCCCCACAACAAAGTTTACACTAACATTACCTCATTCATCTGTGGGCAGAATTTTATCCAAACATGTATTTTCAAAGTTTTAAACATGTATCAAAGTCAATCTAATTAAATTCATATCTTGATTTGCTCCCATTTGTGATTTCTCCCGCTTTATTACGGTAGATTGGTATTGAGGTCTATGAGAGCTTTTGATTTGAGCCATTTTGATATGGCCCAATTTATGGGAGTTATACCCCTTTTATGTCTCTTAGCCAATGTGCATGGAGTACATGTATTGGAAATTGTCAAAATGTATTTTTCAACAGATTTATTTGCAACTTCACGCACATTTCAAACTTCATGAGAACATGTGCACCTGTGATTGAAATGTTGATATGGACTCATGTAAGGGAGCTTTGTCCGTTTAAAGAGTAATGATTGCAGTACTGAAAATTGTCCAGACATCTCCTAAAGCACTTAATTGATATCATTGAAAGCTCTTACAAACCTGTCATATAGTCTGAACTTGCACCTGTCAATGAAATTTTGATAGACCCAATTTTAAGGGACCAATGCCCTTAAATGTCTTTGTCAATAAGAATAGAGTACTAAAACTTGTCTAGACATTGCTTTCCAAGTTACTGGAAAGGTTCCAACAAAACCTCGCACCAATATTGCATATTATACAATTCTGTGCCTTCGTGCATGAAATTTAAGGGAGTTATATCCCATTAAAGACTTTAACAATATGAATGGATTACTGAAATTGTCAAGACATCTTCTCATAAAGTACAGATTTCAAACATATGTTGCATGTTTTTATTCTCCCAAAAACTTTCAGGGGAGCATGTAGTTGCCGATTTGTCCATCCGTCCGTCCACCTTTTGTCTGGAAATAGCTCTTCAACTATTTGAGATATTTTCATGACATTGGGTACAAATGATAAGCACTGCGAGACGGTGTGCAGTGCACAAGAACCAAAACTGTTTGTAAACTATACCCAGAATAATCTCGCCTTTAAAAGTAAAAGTCATGCTATCACAAGTGCTTGTCCGGAGCAAAGCTCTTAACTGTTATGAATATTTTTATGAAATTTGGTACAAATAATAAACACTACAAGATAATGTGTAGTGCACAAAAACCTTAACTCTTGGTCTACTCTACCCAGAATTATCTCCCCTTTAAAAGAAAATCTGTGTCATGCATCACACAAGCTTGTTCAGAGCATAACTCTGAAACTAGATATTTTATGACATTTAGTACAAATGATAAGCACTATGCGACAGTGTGCAATGCACACAAGAAGTAGGGTTTTTTTGCTGACCCAAGCACAAGGGCAGGTGTTTCAAAAATACCGTTGCCATAGTAACATAGTTGTACAGGTAGCCTCTAATTGGTAGAAATTTATTTATAGCTCATAAAGATTTACCAATATTGACAAAACATAACTCCTAAGTCAAGCATACTTCAGGGAGCAACCATCACTTCCAGCGATTCACTTGTTTTAAACCTGTGCACCTGCCTTCTCCACTATTCCCCCCTATAGCTTCTAAGTCGAGTTTATTCATGTAGTCGAGTTTATTCATGTATATGGGTGTAATGGCCATCTGGCTATTGCCCTTATTTAAGAAATAAGTTTTTAGTGCAATGGCTATGTGAGCATTTTGAATTAGATTATAAAGAACAATCTTATTATTTTTACAGTTTATTGAGGTATGAAAAGAATAAAGAACAATACACGGTTTTTTATGAACTGCTTCACTTCATTAATAAAAATATCTTACATTTTTAGATTATTGACGAGTGCATCCTATGTGTGCATGGAGGTCTATCACCAGATATAAAGACAATTGATCAGATCAGAACTATAGAAAGAAACCAGGAAATACCACATAAAGGAGCCTTCTGTGATATCCTTTGTACTAACTTAACAAAAAAGTTAAAAAAAACTTTGAGAAAATATTTTAATTGGCTTATTAATGGCTTTCATAGTTTTTGTTTCAAGACTGAAATTTTTTCTTAAATATTTTATAGTTTTAAAAAAAATGACAAAAATGTTTTTTTTTAAATTATTCATCAATTAAGATTTCTTGAAAAGTACAAGTGCTAGGGCATTCATACTTGGGTCATAGTTACATCTAAGATAATGTATCACATTGTATGCTGCAGATGCTGAATGTGACCTATATTTCATGGTCCATTGACTTTGATGCTTGATTTAGCTACAACATTAAGGTTTTTTCTGTCTATTTCTTAAAAAGTAATTGTCTCATCTTTATATCAAAATTGTTCTTTCTCTCATGTGTGCATTGATTGTCAAAGCTGCCATAGACATATCATTTCGCAGAATTCTTGTTTCAACATTCACACCTTTCTACTTCAATTTGTGAGATAAAAAGTTTATTAGTTAGCTATTGTAAAGAGCTCTTATTTTGGAAATGTGTTATGTTCACTATTTCTGAGTAAAGCACAAACTAGTAGTCAAAAGCCAGTAAATTACATGTGTGGTTCACATTAGTAAAGCGTTCATAACTCAATCACTGTACAGCTGGTTTTGTGAGAAAACTAGTGAAATAAAATACCTAGTGAATATGTTTAAATCTTTAACATGAAAAGTTGAACCCTGGGAAATTAAAACATTTTATAGTATGTTAAAATGGTTTTAGATATGAGAAGGTAATGTTTCCTTTTACATCAAAAATCTTCTTTAGTACTATAGGATTCGTTTTCACTGATTTGATATCTTGGAACACGGGTCCCTTTGGCATTCCTCATTTCTTTATTATCCTTAACTTTGCTCACATTTGGTGTGGTCAGATCCAGAAGATGTGGAAACCTGGGCCATAAGTCCAAGGGGAGCTGGGTGGTTATTTGGTGCCAAAGTAACAAATGAGGCAAGTTATTGGATTTTTTCAAAACATTTTAGAAAAAGTATCATGCATAAATGTGCCACTGGTCTTGATGCAACCATAGCACCACAAATGTAAGGATTCAAAGAAGTATGAACTCTTGGTAAAGTACTCTTCCTTTACGTTGGAATAAGTTTCATAACAACGATGAGGTGACATTGGAAAGACTAAATGGAAATATGATTATTCCATAAAGTATACTGCTTTGAACACAAAGTAACGGTTTTGCATGAACTATCAGTCTTCCACATTTAGATGATAACTTTGCCACACATTGCAAAGCTAATGTAATGTATAAACTTACAGTTTGTACACATCGACAATTTAAAACTCATATCTTTATTACTTTACAGTTTGAACACATCAACAACACGTTTTAAAAAAACTCATATGTATTTCATTTTTATTACTCAACAGTTTTTGCACATCTAAAATTTAAAACTTATATGTCTTTTATCTTTATTTCGAAGAAATTCGGGGAATATTAATTTGGGTGTGTCTGTCCCTCCGTCTGTCTGTCACACTTTGATTTCCGTGCTCTAACTGCTTTAAAATGGTCTGTTTTCAACCAAATATGGTATGCAAGTACATAATGACAATACTCAGGCTAAGTTCGAAGACCAATACGATGCATGCATATTTACGCATGTTAAGTTACTTAATTCTCATTGTTTATTCAGTTTCTGTGCTCTTAACTGCTTTAAAAATGATTCGATTTTAACAAAATATGGTATGGAAGTACATAATGACAATACTCATGCTAAGGTTGAAGGCCAATGCAATGTGTGCATATTTACGCATATTAATAAGGTTACTAAATTCTCATTGTATAAACGGATTCCGTGCTCTAAATGTTTTAAAAATGATTCGATTTTAACCAAATATGGTATGCAAGTACATAATGACAATACTCATGCTAAGTTCGAAGACCAATGCCATGCGTGCATATTTACGCATATTAATAAGTTACTAAATTCTCATTGGTTAATTGGTTTCTGTGCTCCAACGGCTCTAAAAATGATATTCAAATACATAATGGCAAGATTCATGTTTAGTTTGATACTCAATGTGATATGTTTTTTCAAAAAATTCCATCTAGCTAGGGACATAAATTCTACAAAGGCTTGTTACTTTACAGTTTGTACACATCACAATTTAAAACTCATATGTATGTAATCTTTATTTCTTTACAGTTTGTACACATCAACAACTTAAAGCTCATATGCAGAGCACATCAACTGGTACATGAAGGTAGGTCAAACAATTAAACACTTGGCAAGTGAAATTCTCTTATGATAATTCATAGTAATTTGGGGTAATCTAAAGTGTCATAAAACTCCATGAAATTTTGATGGGTGGTGGTGGACAGTTCTCTTAAAACATTTTCCTCTTATACGTAATACCCCTGCCTTCATTAACTTCATTCATTTCCAAACCTTACTCATTGACAACACTAGAAAATAGGATCAACAGAACAGAACAATAGCCTCATCAAAAAGTCACCACCAGAACAAACTAGCAAAGTGAGATGGGCATTTAAAAATGAGGTCCAACCAACTAAATGGGTGAGATTACCTTGCTCTTGACCTGAAGCCAAGCTCCAAAATGACCGTCATCAACGGACTTGAAGTTATAATTGTGAAAGTAGAGATGATTTCTACGATGTCAAATTTGTATTCCACCACTTTTATTAAAACTTAGTACATCAATCTATTAATTTTTAATTATAAATGAATTCTTTAAAAAAAAAAAAATGTCAAAAACATATTTTCAAAATGATTTGTGTTTGATTTCGTGATTATTTCATTCCATTTGTTATTCCATTGGCAGGCTACAAATACATGTTTGATGAAAAACTGGTCACAGTTTGGTCGGCGCCAAACTACTGCTACAGATGTGGAAACATCGCTGCTGTTTTATCGTTTAATGATTCAGAAACAAGAGAAGCCAAGTTATTCAGAGCAGTGCCAGACAGTGAAAGGGTCATACCAGCAAGAACGACGACACCCTACTTCTTGTAAAAAAAGGATTCCATAAACATTAGACTTTTTAAAAAGAATTAACAAATTGTGTTTTATGGTCATTTGAAAATGACATTACATCTCATAAACAATGATTTGTGAGGTTAGCCTGGATAGTGAGGCTTTCAAGAATAGTGTTATTTCATCAACAACTCATTGGTGTTTAAATAGAAAAAGGCATTAATGAATGATTCAAGATACATTTTAAGCAGTCAACTTGGTGAACAGTATTATTATGAGTTTCAGAAAAATGTAGGCTAATGTTTTAACAAAGTTAACTAGAAAATTTATAAGTATCATTATAAACATATATCGTGGTTTATAAAATCAAGTAAAAATATAATATATGTGCAAGAATCAAGTGAAGTGTTCGCTGTAACAGCTGCTTAACAAAGATGCTGGTGTTTGTACAATAATATTTATTATATTTAGTAACCCGATAAGACTCTGATCTGAAAAATCAAATGCCAAAATGAAAAATTGTTGTGTTTCCCGTTTCCCTGCCTACCCTATTTGTTTTAACACCAACCCTAAAACATTTTATTTGTCTGCAAAAAATCCAGATTTATGAGTTTGTCCTTTCACTCCTTGTTCCATGCAAGATCATCAGTATGATAGATTTAAAATGTTATCAAATTGTTTATATACCATATTTACATGCATTATACATCTTTTCCAAACATTACATACATAATAATATTACATAATACTGTATAATCTTTGACAAAATTAATTTTATGTCCTCAAATAAAAAATATAATAAAACGTTTTCCCTACCTGTCTACCCTATTTTGTTTGGAGAGGAAACAGGAAACACAACTTTGTTTTATTCTTGCCTAATCACCCATGAAAAAATAGGATTTAGATGCAGATGAAAGTTTAGATTGATATGATTCATCCACTGCAGGCAGTAGACGGTCATAGTTCAAGTTTGATTGTTGGTAAACTGTAGAAAAAATGATTTGTTTAACATTAAAACTTAAATATGTATAAACATTAAGTTTGTAAGATATATTCGTGGTCATCTGTTTATCTTCCAATTTTACAGTCTGCTGCGTTGGGTACTAGTTCAGTTTGGACCAGTGACATTTTCATTAATTCTGATATACATACTATATAATAGAACATGTTATTTTACTTATTCCGACAAGTGCTTAAAAAACTTGAGGATATAGACTGATTTTATACAGGGCAAGTTTGTTTTTATAGTAAATTTTGCTTCAACAACATGTCTGTCTGTTCTCATATAAATTCTTTGTACCTCAACACAATAAAGGAGAGCATCATCATACAGTCCTGTTTTAATTGTACAATTAAGATGGCAATTTGTTAAAAATGCACAAATCAATATATTGACCTCTACATGTTAGAACACAACAAGAACAGTTAAGATGATTGATTTTGTATTTTTTTTGCATAACCTGGATAATATCAACATCGATATTTCTCCCATGACTTTTCTTGCCTCAGATTTTCACAACAAAACTCAATGGTTTCTTTAATTTATGGGACCTTATTTATCATAGACCTTAAATCACAAATGTAGGTTGTCTCACAAATTGACCTAACAAGCTCTTTATCCTCAGTGTGTACAAGATTCAAATATCTATTTTCATATGTATGTCGTAAACTTTAATACACTGTTAATGTTATACAGAAACATGCCATAATAACTGATCCGTTTGTGACTTTGTAACCTAAGTGTATGTATTAAGTTTTGTGACACAAGTATACTACTGCTAACCATAGAGCTAGGGAAATGGTGTAGGGAGGAGTATTTGAGGAATGGATGTTTAAAGTGTTGACAATTTAATCATGATATTTTAACAATAGGAAGAAAAAAGACATAAGAATCACTGAATTCTAACATATGACAAATATTTGTATAATTTTGAAGGATCAAAATTTGATGTATAGATATGTAAATTTTGTAAATTGTGCATGCAAATTTGAATAAAATTTTATAATGTAAATATCTTGCTTTTAATTATTTCATTGAAGATATCATTAACAGTTTTTGGTCCATCTGGACCGAAGGTCCAAGTTGGACTTTTCTCATGCAAATCCTGTCCGTCCGTCCATCCGTCGTCCGTCATTAACTTTTAACATTTTCGACTTCTTCTCCTGAACCACTGGACCATTTTTATCCAAACTTGGTAGGAAGTAT
>JAUMGZ010190000.1:0-13322 GCA_032359645.1 Pododesmus macrochisma
AATCATGATTTTAACCAATCAAAATCCCGGATTCTCAGGAGCCATCTCCAAATATAGAATACGTCACTCTTCTTCATCTTATCAACAAGGAAATACACGCTCATTTTGGCAATAAAAGTTTTCTATTTATCCAACGATACAGCCTACTACAGTTCACCAAAAGTTCAAAGTGAACGCATAGGAAGCTAGGTAAGTGATATCGTCAACTTTTTTGGGTCAGAAAACTTTTTTACGAGTTTTAATCGCACTTTCTGATTTTCCATCATGGCGTCTTGTCAAAATTTCTTTTAACGTGGGTTGATCACGTGACTCCTTTGTTTGTAAACAGTCATCTGAAAACGAGGCAAGGCAAGATGGCGTCACATGTGTTGCTATTTGGTCACTCGTTTATATCACGTTTTCAATCATTTATAAGCAATCATGGATCACAGTTTTCATTTTCACTCAATCTGGACCCTTCACAGTTTAACGTCAGCTACTTCGGTCGCCCAGGTGGTACGGTTTCAGTGCTAATTAGGGATAACTTAAACACTATTGCCGAGTTAAAACCACACATAGTGATCCTCCAGACGGGTTCTAATGACCTGTGCTCTTTTCATGTTCCACCGGAACAGGTCGCTGACAACATTATGCATTTGGTAGATTTATTGCTACAATCTTACAACGTCCAGCATGTTATAGTAATGCAAATCTTACATCGTCTTCCACCACGTCGGCCTATAAGGTATGCGGTCGATACATTAGAGTTCAATGCTCGTGTCAATCAGACTAACCACATGTTGACCCATTATTTATCCAGTCACCCCCATGCATCCTTTTGGAAGCATAAGGGTCTTTGGGAAAGGGAACAGCTGACAGCAGCCTTGGGCAGCGATGGGGTTCATCTCAACCCATTAGGTTATAGAAAATATTTCAAGAATGTCCGAGCAGCAGTGGTATCAGTTTCACGTTTGCTATAGATTCGCATTAACTTCGAATTTGACCATCAAGTACATTACAAGAACAGTTTGATCACATTCCATAGTTACCCATTATGTTAAGCAATATATGCTCTTTTACAAACAAACCATGTAAATTACTGGTTATTTCGTCGCAATTATTTCTTTGAGAACATTATCATTACTATGTAACAATGTATTAAGAGTTAAATTCTCATTAATTTACATGGACTCAACCAGTGGGTCATTACTTATTTGTCAACAAAAAACTTAAGGCATGAACGATTGCCCCAACTTGCCAGCACTTCAAAAGTTTGCCATTATTTCCTAGAAGAAGAAAAAGCTAATGCTTTAGCAGGGGCCTACAAGCTTTGCCTGTTTTTGCCAATGTCAGTTACATTGTCATTTTTTTTTTTTTTTTACCAACCCAAACAGCTTCAAAGTTTGCCATTATTTATCCGGGGCATATCAAGTTGGCCATTAATTTTCAGCAACATAACCTTAACAGTTTGCCATTTATATAATTACTTGCCAGCGACATACATGTTTGTCATTATTTATCAGCGGCATAACAGTTTGCCATTATTTATCCAGCGGCATATAACGATGGCCATTATTTTTCAGCAGCTTAAAAGTTTGCCATTACTGACCAGCGACATAACATTTTGTCATTATATACCAGTGGCATAAAAGTTTGCTATTATTTATCCAGAGGCATAATAGTTTGCCATTACTGACCAGCGACATAACAGTTTGTCATTATATACCAGTGGCATAAAAGTTTGCTATTATTTATCCAGCGGCATAATAGTTTGCCATTACTTATCAGCGAAATAAAAGTTTGTCATTATTAACCAGCGGCATAAAAGTTTGCTATTATTTATCCAGAGGCATAATAGTTTGCCATTACTTCCCAGGGACATTAAAGATTGTCATTATTTACCAGCGGCATAAAAGTTTGCCATTATTTATCCAGCGGCATAAAAGTTTGCCTTTATTTATCCAGCGGCTAAAACTTTGCCATTCAATTTCAGCGGCATAAAAGTTTGCCATTACTTACCAGCGGCATAATAGTTTGCCATTAATTTACCAGCGGCATAAAAGTTTGCCATTATTTACCAGCGGCATAAAAGTTTGCCATTTACCAGCGGCATAAAAGTTTGCCATCTTGTACCAGCGGCATAAAAGTTTGCCATTTTATGATAGTTTTGTTTTGCATAAGATGAAAGAAAAACGCATGCTTGTTGTCTCTCTTTACTTGTTTCAGGATGTCCTCCAGAGGTAAAAAAGGGAAACGGTTGGCTAAAAAGCAAACAGACAGCCCATTGCCAGCCACTCCCCAGCTTCCAATGTCGATGCCCAGCAGACCACGACGGGTCCAAACGGCTACCAATTCGTCACAGCGGGCTACTAGCGCTCATGGTTTTATGACACCAAGAGTCCCTCAAGTTCTGACGAACAGTCCGCCTGTGCTCTCTGCTACCTCGGAGGCTTCCAGTGATACAGATTTCGAACTCACAAATACCAATCTATACACTACGACTGAGGTCCGTACTGCTGACATTCGCAATAACCCTCCTGCTGACGATCATGATATCACTGCTGACAATCAGGTTCATAGTAGCAGAAAGGCCAGCAGGAGACAAACAAGGTCCAAAAAGCGAAAGGCTACCGGTCAACGGTTACAAAAGACAAAGCACACAAGACGTCAGCCCCCTCAAAGAAACATAGTCCGAATACCCACTTATGACACTGATCAGGACATGGACATATCCGGAAGTGAAAATTCAGAGTCTGTTTCTGACTCGAACTCTGACATATCATCTGATGAAGATTTAGATAGGGCCAGATCTACACACATGAGATCATTTACAGATAGGCAGACAGGTGGGCATAGAGATCAATTTTATTCTGAACCCATCTCCACCCCTATTAAGGCCCAAGTCCCCAAGCGACTGCGCAAGAAAATTTGGTCACACCAGTTCGTTGACCTGGCGCAGTTATTGCCGTCCTACAATGGTTTCAATGCCATAAATAGTAGGAACAGTTATGCCTTGGAGTTGGGTTCCAACTCAACCATTAGTCTGGTGCCAAGGCATAACGCCAGGAAAATACAGAACATTTCTCAATGGACATCAGCTTTCGTGCGTTTTGTTGCCGTATACGCAGAGCAATACCCCAGACAGACCCCTGCATTAATGAAATATGCAGAGGTCATCAGAGACTTGGCCTCTAGACGTCCGGGTATGGCTTGGCTCCAATATGATACAGAGTTCCGGCAGCAACGGCAAGATGTGGACCTACCGTGGGATAGGCTACATACTGAATTCTGGGTAAGAGCGGCAACATGCCCATACCCAACTACCTCATCGGTGATTTCTAATAACCGTCAGCCCTTTCGTCGGACAGCTGTTCCAAGATCTAATAGAATCGAGAGCCATTTCATCAAGAACAGCTGTTGGGGCTTTAACAAACATGGCTCATGCGAGGCAGACGACTGCTCATACATTCACTTGTGTGGTTTCTGCCGAGGACAACACTCTGCAGTGTCCTGCTCAAGCCAACGGGCAAAAGGTCCGTTCAGACACTCCCCCTCAGGTCGACATGGCTACAGGGGTGGCTCGTCCGCCCACAGATTCAATTCTGGAGCCTTTAACAGAAACAACCAAAATCAAAACTTTAACCAAAACCAGGTCCGTACAACAGGCCGCCCTTCAACCACACGTTCGAATCCCAACCAAATCAACAGTCATAACAACCCCAGTTAAAATTGTCCCTTTATCAAAATTAATAACAGGATATACTCACGCAGCTTACTTACTAAAAGGCTTTTTGTCAGGTTTTTCATTAGGTTATGAAGGCCCCCGCACAGCATGTAAAAGTCCAAATTTGAAATCGTGTCGAGAACTCCCTCAGGTAGTTCAAGCCAAATTAGATAAAGAAATAGGACTAGGGAGGATCAAAGGTCCCTTTGATACCCCCCCTTTCGATAATTTACACGTCAGTCCTATCGGTTGCGTACCCAAAAAGGACCCAGGCCAATACCGCTTAATTCATCATTTAAGCTATCCTTCTGGTTCTTCCATCAATGATTCTATATGCGCCGAGCTATCAACAGTTCAATATACTTCTTTTGATGATGCTGTTGAACTTTTACTGGCATTAGGTCCTTGCACATTAATGGCTAAAACAGACATTGATTCTGCTTTCCGTCTCGTCCCAGTTCATCCAAACGATCATAATCTATTAGGAATTTGTTGGAACAATAAATATTATTATGACACTTGCCTGCCCATGGGAGCATCAAGTTCCTGTGCAATATTTGAACGCTTCAGTTCAGGCTTGCAGTATATTGCTCAACACAGGTTAGGCATTTCATTTATGGCACATATCCTAGATGATTTCCTTATTTTAGGTCCACCAAATTCAAACAAATGTCAACAAGACCTTAATTCCTTCCTCGCTCTTTGTCAACAATTGGGGGTTCCCATGAAAGCCGAAAAGACAGAAAATGCTACAACTTGTCTGACTTTCTTGGGGCTTGAATTAGACTCTGTTTCTATGGAAGCTCGACTTCCACTTGAAAAATTGGTAAAAGTTAGAGAACAGTTATTGCACAATAGCAAGCGGCGAAAAATAAAGCTGAGAGATTTACAAGCTTTAATTGGGCTGCTCAATTTCTGCTGTAATGTGGTACGGCCTGGTAGATGCTTTCTCCGCCGTCTCACGGATTTAACCAAACATATTAAGTCCCCTCATCATCACATAACCTTCAATAAAGAAAGTCGCAGAGACCTGCGTGCATGGTCTTTGTTCGTTGAACATTTTAACGGACGCAACCTACTCTTAGACAATAAATTCCTTTCTTCAGACGCTCTGAATTTATACACAGATGCGGCTGGATCTTTGGGCTTTGCGGCCATTTTTAAAACCCATTGGGTTTATGGCCCTTGGCCAGATCAAGTAGCAAATTTCTCAATAACATTCAAAGAACTGTTTCCCATTACCGTAGCTTTTGAAATTTGGGGCAAGTCGCTTCAGAATAAATGTATTACACTCCATTCAGATAACTTTGCAGTGGTTCATATTGTTAACAAGCAATCCAGTAAAGACCCAGATATCATGCGCCTTGTCCGACGCTTAGTCCTGAGTTGCATGCGTTTTAATATTTTAACTAGAGCTCAGCACATTCCAGGTAAATTTAACACCTTACCAGATCTTCTTTCACGTTTTCAGGTGGCAAAGTTTCAACACTTGGCTCCACACATGGACCCAGAGCCAACATCACTTCCTATAGGCCTACTCGAAGAGATCTAAGTGGCATTCTTCGCCAGCTTTTAACAAAGTCCCTCGCGCCAGCAACACACAAAGTTTACAAAAATGCTGTCAAAATATATCAAGGTTTTATGTTAAGTTGTCACTCTTCAAAAACTAAGCTTTTTTCAATCTCAGTGTCCAGGTTGGCCCAGTTTATAGCATTTCTCGTCAAAAAGGTTACAAGTCTGCCTCTATTCAGACAATGGTTGCTGGGGTAACATATGTTAATTCTTTGACAGGACATGATAATCCTTCTTCTTCTTTCTTTATCAAAAAGCTATTAAAGGGGGCTAGTAAACTTAATCAGACTTACGACATTCGTCTTCCGATCACAACAGATATACTCAAACAGTTAACCATTTCCGTTAACAAACTCTATCCTGATCGTTTCGATCGCTTAATGTACAAAGCGATGTTCCTTTTGGCCTTCTATGCCCTACTGCGTGTGGGTGAATACACAGTGAAGAATAGGCATTTGGGTCATGTTGTTTTAAGGAACAATGTGACTTTGTGTCCAAACAACACACCAGCAGACTACATGCTCATTACCATGTCTCATTTCAAACATTCCACTCAACCAGTCACATTAAGACTTCCATCCTCCCCTTCCCCTTTGTGCCCTGTCCGAGCGGTACAAAAATATCTGTCTCTAAGTAAGGTTCAACGTGGACCTCTCTTCCTTAATTTCGATTCCTCCCCTGTATCTACTAGTCAATTTTCTCACATGTTCAAGCAAATTCTTTCATACAACAGAATGTCCACCACACACTATACACCTCATAGTTTCCGAATCGGCGGTTGTTCTTGGGCACACACCTTAAATTTGTCAGAATCTCAAATTAAGTCATTAGGTAGATGGCGGTCCTCATCCTACCGTCGTTACATTAGGGTACCCCTAATTCCCCCAACATAGATACTAACTACCTCATCATTCGGTCATAGTGGACTGGCTTATGCGGCCACTTATGATTTCTTATGATGTCCCAAGTAGGAAGTCTATTAGATAATCTTGTGTATATAATATATATCTCTATGTCTCCCTGCTGCCTGTAAAATATTTACAACTTTGTTTAACTTTATTTGAAACTATTCAATTCATAACGTTGAAACTTTACGAACAATGTAGTCTCAGTTGCGCTGTCAGATGCGGCCAACTACACGTTAGATCATATTTAAGCTGTGTTGCCATCATAAACATGGTAGTTGAAATTCTGTTTGGTTTTACTGTACAGCTTTGTTTACCTTTACTTTGAATTTATATAATTCGTGATGTTACAGCTTAACGAACAGTTTAGTCTAGTTGGTCTATCTTATAGGGACCACTATTGTCCATTTTATTCGCTGGTCATGAACATGATACATGTATGCGACCTATTAGGTCAGACTTTGTTGAGTTTTACCTGGTTACTTCTTCAATTTATAATGTTGCAGTTTTATTACCAGTTTAGTCTAGTTGGGCTGTCTTATGCGGCCAACCTTATATTTATATTAGACCATACAATGTATCTTAAATTTACTATACTACTATTGTACACTGTTTACCATAAGATCTAGACTGTTGACTGTCTGATACAACTGCTGTAAATATTCCATAGTTTAGTACGATAGTTACCAATTTTTTCAATTTCCAATTGTTTTTTCATCTTACAGTAGTTATTCTAGATTTTTCATACTATCTGGTGGAGCTTGTCTGGGCGCTTCGGTCCATCCCCATAATAACTTTCCTTATGGGTGATTGACCGAATTGTGGCGTTTTTTATAGCCCAGATTTGTCAATAATTCTGGTAATGTTTTTTATACCAGACATTATATATTACAATGTCATTTTAATGTAAATCATTTTAAGTCAAGTTATGTTTCTTTTAATAATTATAATTACATATTATCATGTAACTTTACTGTATATATTTTAACATGTTTTTCTGGCATTTCACAATAATAAATGCCCATTTTCAATTCATTACAGTTGTTGTTCACTTATTCATTATTGTCAAACATAGCTAAGCTCCACTATTCAGTTGTTAGTCAAAAGGGCCCCTTTGCTATAAAGATATTTACATAAAGGATCTAAAATGAGTTTTCATTTCACATGATATTTATTAAACAAGTCATGAATTTTTCATTTTAGCGAGGCCTTAACGAGCCCTTAACGAGCCAAGATGAAAAATTCATGACAAGTTCTATAAATCTCATATGAAATAGAAACAAATTTCAGATTCTCTTTAGTTTTATCATATGACTGAAATAAAGTGTTCTTTGTGATTTTATCATGAAAATGCTTTAAAATGTGTGAAAATTAGATTACAATAGTTTTATAGCATGATACTTTACACTTCTATCATCCATATAATTAGTGTTAAGATACATGTAAACTATAACATGAAAGAATGCTTAGTGAATATACAGATTTTGTAGTATAGCCTTTGTTTTGTCAAATATTAAGTAATACCAGTTTGGACTCTGTAGTGTACGGTTAATAGAAGGGTGGACTTATATATCTTCCGAGATGTTACTCTTGCATAGGATGTTTTTGTTATACACAGTTAAATGAAGCATTTTACATATAACAAAAAATTATGTGATGGTATTATGCCACTCTATAACATACCGGTAGATGTCATATTATAAAGCAATATATTGCACTTACAATAATCTTGGATCATCCCAAGATCACAACTGTAAAGTGAAAAGCAGCATATACCGAGTCTTACCTGTTAGACATTTTATTGTATATCCTTAATGGCGTTCATCAGTCATAGAAAGAGGCAAACAGACAGAGGACAGAATGAGAAAGAGTTGAAGGAAGCGGGTATGTAAAGAGAATTTTTTTTTATTATCTAATAAATGGGTCACAATGACCTCATCATGAAAAATGTGACTTATGAATTAACCAATGCATGTAAATACTTGTGCTCTTCAGTCGTGTGTGACAAACTACATACACGTGTCATGTCCTGGATAAAGTTTTTCTTGAGTTTCATCAAAACATTAAATGTAGCTTTTTATTGATATACTCATAGTTTACAAATATAATGACTTGATCAACTGAAAGTTTAACAACTTCTTGAATTCTTTAAATATTAAACCACATGAAAACAGTCCTTTAGATGTAAAAAAAACCCAACTCCTACCTACCCCTTGGCTCATAGCACTGTAACTTGTATCAAACTCCATCTTATCTCTGGCTGATCTATAAATAAAAAACCCAAATGAATGTGTAATTACACTGGAATGGGTATAAGAATAAATGAATATTAATATGTCACCTGTAAGACTACAGTATCACCAGTAACTCAAGTGTGTTTAATTACATCCTTCCAATTACCACCTCATGGCAGAGATCCTCGGTTTTCTATGATAAGGGTGTGAGGAATTTATCAAATTGCTGTTTTCACAATCGAATGTCAGTTCCAGTTTAAGTTCAGAAAGTTACCTAGACCTGTTACACAAATAATGAAATACCTGCAGTCTTAAAAATGTCAAAAAAAAGCAGAAAACATTGTTTCCACACTGCTGAATTGACTTTATTGAGTTGATATAGCTTCTGAAATAAGAAAGGGTTTTGGCAAATACCAGTCAAATCAATACATAAATTTTTGAAATAATGACTTGAAAACTCTCAGATTTCAAGCCAATATGTGAACCACTTACTCAAAATATAAGTTGAAATGTTTCCTTCTTGAAAGTCACAGTACTTTGTGTAGAGATTTAGATATTAAATTGGTTTAATCAGCACTGTAGAATCGCACTGTGACCAATTGCAACTGGATTGCCTCATAAATTGTTCATGAATATGAAAGTAGCTGAGTAAGCTAAACCATGTGGTGGTAATTGGGGGGACATTATGAGACTCACGTGGGTTTTCGATGATGAGACTTCAGATTTAGGAAGGGTACAAGAATAAATATATATAACACCATCATCTTTAAGACTACAGATATAACAAACCTATAATTATAAACTGTCAAGTAAAACCTCAAGGAAAAGACTAAAGATATAGCAAGAGTACCAGAATAAACTGATGAGAAACCTCTAAGAAAAGACTAAAGATATAGCAAGAGTACCAGAATAAACTGATAAGAAATTAAACCTCCAGGAAAAGACAGCATTTATTTATTTGTACATTTGTAAAGTCTTAAAAATTAACTTACCACCATTTCAAAGCCAGTTCTCTATTATTGAACAATAAAAAACTCGATCAGCACGTTTCTTCATAAAAGTGACATCCGCGTCTTATTACAAATAAGTGAAAGCATCAATTTATAACGGTTAACACATGCATAGAATTGTAGTCAGTTTTGAATTCTATGAAATAAGTGATGTACATATGTATCATGCAGGTATATTTAATAAGTTGCATGATTTTCAAACCAAACATGTTTTTATTTCTATAAAGTCAGTATACTAAAATTTGTTGTTCAACCTAAATGTGCAATAAAAGCACGGATATATATTAAAATTCTGTTATTCCCATAACATTGTATCTGAATGTTTCTAAAGACTATCATGACTATAGAATGATACAACTAGAGAATGTAGGTTCAAATGTGCGATGAGACATGACAGTTAATGTTTTAAAGAAAACGTAACAATTACAGTTTTCATTAATATTTGTTAATAAAATCGTTATTGTTATTATTAGGTTTAATACTGATGTAAAACAAAATTAAATCTCTTTTTCCTAACAAAAAAACTGAAATCTCAAGACACATCATATTTTCTTCCTAAATTGACAGCTGTTCTATGAATAGAATAGGCTAGGTCGTTGTAACATAAATAATAGTTACTCCAACTAATTAGACAGAAAATATGTTTTATATTCCTTGTTTTACAACTAAAGAGCTCCATAAAATATACATATTATAATTTTTCCCCTACCACCCATAGAATATGTATGCAACTTATTGTTTTCCTACCACCAAATACATGTACCCGATAGAATATGCATGCATCTTATTTTTTCCTGTAACCACCATAGATGCAACCAGAATGAAGTGTTATCCATATTTAGACACAATGTAACTGTCAACTGTATTATGCCACGATTGAGGATGCCAGGATTGAGGTGCAATATATTTTTTATGAATAAAAAAGAGAAAAGTGAAAGTACCCCCTCTGACCTGTCAAGCTCTTGTTGCATATCTGTTTTTTGTTTTTGTTTTTTTTTAAGTATAGAGGTCTGTGCAGTTACGGCACAGGAACTTCTAATACTAAACTTGCAGTTAATATTAACAAATTAATTTTTTCACAATGCGTCAGACACCTTTATTTGGAGTACAACATAACTTAGTATTATTTACAGATTAATCGTAGAATGTAAAAAAAAATAATGCTAACTTCACCTAACTTTTCAGATAGATAACTGGATTGCAATTATCAGGTTGTATTGACACACTGATCACGATGACCCCCTGTTCTACACTACAGCTCTAAAAATAAACTGCAATGGGGTACATTTTGGTTAAATCAAATATGTTAGACTGTTAGTGAAAAATAACCTATATCTTCGTGCCCAGCACACACTCAAAAGTTTAAACAAACCTGTCGCGGGGTTTGTACTTGTGACGTCTGACGACACGTGCGTGTCATCAAAGGGGAGTGACTTTCAAACCAACTTTCGTTTTAGTCACAGGTGCGAGCTAGTAACAATTATCAGCCGTACTTTCGTATTCAAGTGATATTTATAATTTAACCAATGGTACTTGTTTTTATATAAAAAAAACAACTTTTAAGTGTTTTGCTACATCGTTACAACCATTCATCATTCGTTTTCTTAATCTTGATATTTTCATTATTTGTTTTCGAACAAAAATGGCGGTGAATTTGAACACACCTGCCGATTTTTCATCCGCGAAAAAAACAGGTGTGTATTTTGTGTTTATTTAAATATCTATCTTTTTAAGACTTTGGACAAATTCATTTCAATGTATTAAGATCTGATTTAAATTGTCCATTATTCCAGTGTCAACGTGTAAACTTGGTAAATATTTAGATTTTTGTAAATCAGTGTGTCGCAGAGTTGCATGTTCCAGCATGCATCACCATATATAAATAAGGCATAACTCAATCAGTCAGTGAGCTGTATTAGGTATAGTCATGATCAAAAAGCAACACATATTTATATAGGCTCATTACTCTCTTTAGCTTAAAATGTTACCAAGCAACCATTTTGTAACTGGTAACAAAACAGTACAGGTAGATTGCAATCGTGCTATTCGGATTTTTATATTGTCCTGAACCAGAATCCCTTTTCACGGCCTATATAAACTATTCAGGTAATTTTGCAGCTGGACCTACTTTGTCGACGTGGCACCTCCAGGGCAAAATATGACTTAGCTTCTGTGGAAGCGCTCCGGCGGCTTTTAAAATCGAACTTGCCCCATGGAACCGCTTTTGACCGGTGCCTATATAAACCTGTCTGAAATACAAGGCAAATCAGCCGGCGACACTGCCTCACTTCAGCGACGGAAATTGAATTGTTCTGGACAGAAACACAAACAGACACCTACCTGGGCTTAAAACAGGTAAAATTCCAATCAATTTGCCGTTTCACTTTCTAAATATATCCATGTTTTAAATATTCTAGCGACTTCTGAAATTTTTCACCTTTTTGCAGGCAGCCATTGAAATGACCATATTTAGATGTTCATTCGGCACACCTCGGCCGAGTATATTCAAATAATGATCATTTCAATGGCTGCCTGTAAAAAGGTGAAGAATTTTCAGAAGTCGCTAGAATTTTTAAAACATGGATATATTTATAAAGTGAAACGGCAAATTGATTGGAATTTTACCTGTTGTTAAGCCCAGGTAGGTGTCTGTTTGTGTTTCTGTCCAGAACAATCCAATTTTCGTCGCTGAAGGGAGGTGGTGTTGCCGGCTGATTTACCTTGTGTGTCAGACAGCCGGTCAAGTCCGATTTTAAAAGCCGCCGGAAAGCTTCCACAGAAGCTACCTCTATCGAACTAATCAAATACAGAAAAAGTTAGGCTCTGATACAATCAGTTCGACGTTTAGCACAATGGGCCTCTTGTTAATTTTCTTAGTTTAATTAACGAAGAAAACCTTATGTTTGGTGTGATTTAGTAAGGGGATGGGTTTGGTAGCAAATCTCTTCAGTTCTTGGAATTGCCATTTTTTCTTGCATATGGATATAATGTAGCCAAACTTTCTTTATGGTACACAGATGTGCCTTTTGAATATATATAGTATATTTTCCAAAAACCTTTACGTTGGAAGATTTAGTCTGGGGAGGGGGCTGGAAGCTAATAACTTTAATGTTTGTAATAGCGATTTTTTTGTCAGGCTCATGTAAAGCAGGAAACGCTTAGCACCTAGCTTCGCTTCTAGTTTTAAGTCCATCTGGACCAAAGGTCCAAGGTGGACTTTTCTCATACAAATCCTGTCTGTCATAAACTTTTCACATTTTCGACTTCTTCTCCTTAACCATTGACCCATTTCATCCAAACTTGGTAGGAAGAATCTCTAGGGGATTCAGATTTGTCTAAATGAAGGGGCTCGGCCCCCAGGGGGCACCTTTAGGGGGCCATAAGGGGGAAAATTTGTCAAAACATCAAAAGTCTTCTTCTAATAAACTAGAAGGCCTTGAGCTTAATGTTTCAGTATGTAGTAACATAAGGGCATGGAGAACCAAGTTTGTTCAAGGCATGACTCTGGGGTCAAAAATAGTTAACGCTTTTTTCGGTCAAAGTTCAACACTATAACAAATATAATAACTATTCACATTTTTGACTTCTTGTCCAAAACTTCTAAACTAGTTTCATTTAAACTTAATAGAAGTCATCGCTTGGGGAAGGGGATCCAGATTTGTTCAAATGAAGGGGCTCGGCACCACTTTGGGGGTTGAAAGGGGGAAAATTTGATAAAATTTCAAAAGTCTTCTAAAAAACTAGAAAGCCTAGAGCTGAATGTTTTGGTATGTAGTAACTTAAAGGCATGGAGAACCAAGTTTGTTCAAGGCTTGATCCTGGGGTCAAAAATAGGTTACACATTTTGGGGTCAAAGTTCAACACTATAGCAAATAGTTAACTATTCACATTTTTGACT
>JAUMGZ010190011.1:0-13322 GCA_032359645.1 Pododesmus macrochisma
GAATTGTTTTGCAATTCAGTTGTTATGTTATTATTTATGTTTAACTATGTACTTCATTTATCTATGTATCTTGTGTGGGTTTTTTTGTTTATACTGATAAGCTTGTAGTTTAAAGTAATAAATAATTGAATTGAATTGAGAAAACGAATTCAGACGTGAATAAAGCCAACACCTGACAAATTGCTATTGAAACTAGATCCAAACTGTCAAACCGTCAGACCAAAACCTCGAAAAACGTCATTCGAAAGTAGCAAAAGTCGATAGAAGCGTCACAAGAAGTATTTACCTAATGAAACCGAGAAGTAATCAAATACACAAAAGAAATCGATATGTTACGAATTTGTCAAATGAATTGTATTCTGATAAAAGTCATATCAAATTATTAACTATTTATTTTTTTATGATTTTATTATGTAATATGTACATATGCTATGCAATGTTTTAAAAGCGAAGTGTTTCTCTTTCATCATATTTAAGATAATCCTTTACCGTCATTTATTTAAATAATAAATGGCCATTTTTAATTTCAATGGTTGTCTTTGTTTGATTCGTAATACGTCAACCAAACACAGCTTTTGTCAGTGTAGATGCAAACCTAAATATGATATTAACGCTGTGAATATTTCTTAGCATCTTACATATACATATCTTTTGTTCCAGTAGAAAGCTTGTTAGACAGGCAAAAATCAACGACATAGCCACTCACACAATCAATTGTCGTGGAGGAGGGCTTACTGAGAGATTTGGTAGGCTCCTGATACAGGATGTAATCGGAAACCCCATTACAAACGTATTTCTGTTGAAATGGCGTTCTTGCACGAGACACAGTGATAAATAAAACCAACAGTTAAAACCACGAACAAGGAATGAAACAAACGAGCGATTTGTATAATATCTATTGGTTGTATGAATATGTATATGTGATATTGGGTCATCGTAAGACAAGATTCAATACGCCGTTATCAAAAGAATAGAACAGTTTTCGATAGCAATAATTTATTAGTGCACTGTCATGGGTGGGATTGTGTTCGATGACAATTTGATCGTGTGTCAATTTAATGGAAGAAAAAACTGTTTATCTGTCTTTAATTCTGTCGAGTGCAACCCTTTTTTAATCACGTCGCTTAAATTCAAAGGTGAAGTTTACATTTTATATTACCACAGTATCATGGGGATGTTACAACGTACTGGTTAGTATGCCTGAACGTTATACGTATACTACTTGTACCACCGCTAATGTCTGCGTACTATCTATCTTTCGAGTATGTTGTATATAGTACCGCTTGACATAACTAAGTAATATTAGGACATGGTTTTTTTTTTCAATACAAAAATCTCGTACAAGCATAAAATCAAAACGCTGTTTCAGTGTTTCAATATCAAACCAAACATATAATACATATTGGTTTTTTTGTTTTTTTTTGTTTTTTTATTTTTGTTTAATAATATTTATTCAAACTTTTACATTTTATTCAAACAGAAAGAAAACATGTAAAAAATAATACAAGTACATACAATAAATTAATAATTGACAAACATTGAAGCAATTACAAAGACAAAATGAAGCTTCGATCTATTTAAGAAAAGTACCTTATTACATCCGCAAGTTTTAAAATGAATGACTATATTGCCGACTCAAAAAGTAACAATTTCATATATAATAAAAAGTACAATATACACATTTTTTAATGTATTCAATATTTTATAACAAGGAATGACTTTGATATACACTTGTTGGATATTACTTTAATTTGAAGGTAATTTATTTTAAATTATATTTATATGACAAAGTATTTGGACCAGACCACAGCCTTCCATTGGGTGAACCCACACAAGACCAGTCAATATAATATAATACATATAAGTTGTCGTTCTTTGAGTCAACTTTCAACCTTTTAACATATTACATTTGCAAATTACGGCGTATTATTCAATATGAGAGTCGCATATTAGTTAGACCTGTTACATGTATGTTGCTCGAACAAACAATCCATAAGGGCAAAACTGTTGTTCAAAACACGAATATTTGCCATATATAATAGGCAATTGCGTGTAGAAGTTTTTGTTCACTTGGAATTTACACACTTCCTTGTTCTAGAGTGTAATACATGTAATAATACTAGAATACGTTTCTAAATATGAGGTTTAACCGCAGTTAGTTCAGTGGTTAGAGCGTTCACGTCGTGTGTGTATGTGGGCGGTAGGAGGGGAATGTGCGGGGGTCGATCCCCGCCCGCGTCACACATAAGACGTTAAAATCATTTAACCTTCTCACTTCCTGTCAAACGAATAACATTTCTTGGTAGACGAGTGACTGTTTGGCTATTTGTCACGATAATGTAACCGAATGAATGATCATGCCAATGTGTCTGGGGCATGTTACTTCAGTCAGGTAGCACTATTAAAGTCGCAATCAGTTCGCACTATCACAAGCAGATACCGTCTTGATATGATATAAAATGAGTTGAAGGGTCGTAAAACCGCAATAAACAAAATAAGTTAGATAAGCGGAGTGGACGACAATGACGTAGATACAAGGTTGACTATAATTTCATTGTCTAATTAACTGCTGTGAATTAGGTACATACCTAGGTCAATTCTAGAGTTATAACATGTGTCCTAAATTAAACTATTGGCCTTGGCCAGCTGTTGACATCACCGTTGACTTAATTATATAATCAAACACAATTACCCTAATTTGATTAACTTAACAATTAATCATTCTTCACACTGTTATGAAGTATAAAGAGTGGATGCCAAGTGTAATGTTTCACCCTATCAATTTTGTATTTTAAGTAACGATGATAATCTAAGTCTCTTACACTGTAACATGATGCTTACAATTTACAGACATGTATAAATCAACAAGTATATAATCAGAATGATGCGCCGAATATGTAAACCCGGAGGACACATTGTCTTTTTAATAACGGAAATATATATCCGTATATTTTAAGCATTTTTATTCCGACCATTCAATTTTCAAAACTTTATCTTTGCAGTTAAAAAGATATTGAATTTCGTCTCCGATTACATCGAAGTCACATAAATAAACAGTTTCATTTCCTTTCATTCTACATAATGCCAATCCTTGGCTCTACTTCGATGGGTACCTTCATGCAACACATTCTTAAATTTAAAAAAAAATTAACAGTTATCTTTGGATCTAAAATGAATAAGTAGTGACATATGTTTCTTTTTTAATATGGAAAGTGTTAATTGCCATACACCGAAATGACATGGAAGCATTTTCCATTTTTATTCTTTTTTATGTTTGCATTTCAACATTTTCGTTTTATTTGCACGTGTCGAAAGACCTACAAAATGTACGTCTTTTGAATAACGCGTTTATTTTTTCGTATTAACTTCCGTTTATAGTCGACAATATCGACAGTTGTACTATTATGCGTAAGTAATGATCGAGCAGGTTGTCGCTCTGAAGCATTATGTTATTTTTAATGTGAGGTTTCCATATATTACAGTATCCGTACAATATATATAATTGGTATTGAAGGTAGTCAGCAGACTCTGCCCATGGTAGTGTACGGTAATATTACCGTATGGCAAGCAGACTGCACATGGTAGTGTACGGTAATATTAGCGTATGGTAAGCAGACTCTGCACATGGTAGTGTACGGTAATATTACCGTATGGCAAACATTAATTTTTTTTCGAACTTTGCACTTTATGCTACACCATTTTTGTGAATAAATAGCCACTTTGAATATTTTTTTAAAAAGCTGAACGAGTTTCTCCTTGTTCAAACTAAATTTGAACGAGTAGTATCCAGGGATTAAAATACCCTTATGTATGTTCATAATTACTCTTAAACGTTTTCCAATTTACTCCGTTTTATAAATACTTACCATTTCCATTTAGACCTTCGAGACAGAGTAACATTTAGACCTTCCAAACAAAGTCATTTTTAGACCTTCCAGACAGACTCACATTTAGACCTACCAAACAGAGTCATATTTAAACCTTCCAAACAAAGTCACATTTAGACCTTCCAAACAGAGTCGACGGCTTTTTGAAACTCAATGAAAACGCAAAATAATTTTTCAACACTTAGTAGATCTATAAAAAAAAACACGAAGGATCAGGAGGCATTGCATTTTTATATTATTTTACGAAACTCGGCTTGATGTATTACCACTTCATCAACATAATTTGTTGTTCTGTAACAGTTATTTATAGCAGATTGTAAACTCGCCAATGCTCCTTAATCATGTAATAAGCCTATGATTTCGGAGATCACCAGGATTGCCTTTATTGCCAATTAACTCAAGGAGTTCCAATAGTGAATGTGTTGTCCTCTAGTGCAACTTTTCGCTATTTGTGAAATCCTATTTGAAGAGATTTCCTCCATAGCGTTTAAATGAATTTTTTTTCTTCAATTTTCTATAATTATTTTTTGCAGACCCGTAATCTTTCGTAAGCCATGGTTTTTAATATTTATTATTTACACTCTTCCGCTTTACGAACATCGCCGAAAACACCAATCAATGGCTTTAATATTAGATAAACAAACATCTGAAATAACATTACCAATCAAAACAACACTCACAGAGCTATGTTTATTTTTGCACACAATTGGTAATCAATGGAGCACCGTCTTTAACTTTCGAACAAATGTTGTTATTTCCGCCGTCAAAATTAATTTTTGCGCTCTGTTTGGTTCTTTAACGTTAAACTCAGTATCACCTTCTCCCGCCGCTTGCTTCAATATCTTTTTAATAGTGACACTGATCTAATTATACACATCAGAAAGCAAATTTGAAAAAGCAAAATTTGGAAATCCTTCACACGTGATGAAAAGTTTGGATTTCCAATACAGTAATCAATAACACTCGTGTTTTACAAGTGAAATCGCGGACATCTTTATCTCTACCATTTCGACCATCAGTAATACACATATTAGTTTATGTATACATATATAGCAAGAAAGAGTCAACAAAAGCAGTTCTTTGTTTTGTCAACGTCACCGCCGCGGTAGTTAAGTGTTCGGTTCGTGAGCGGGAGGCGCGGGTAAGAAACCCTGCCGCGTCAAACAAAAGCTGTTCAAGTTTGATAATCTTTTCGCTCCTTGCTAAGCACTCGGTATTTCTGAGCAGAAAAAGGACGGGTTGTCTCGGTGCCAGGATAATGTGAATGAGTGAAGGATCATGTCAACGTGTCCGCGGCGTTATATTTTAGTGTAACAACACTATAAAGTTGCCACCGGTGCGCACTGTCACAGGCATACATCGTCTCGATATGATCTAAACATGAGTTGAAGAGACGTTAAACCCAATATAAAGTAAATAAATTTAAAACTACAAATGACACACTTGTACTGAGTCGTTAGAACAGTTAAAACGTGGCATATTGATCGATTTAAACCTTAAATTTACAACAGAAATATTCAATAGAAAAAAATTGATAAGAATAAATGTCTTGAAAAATTAAATTCAAAAGTTAATCACATTTACTATTGTAGTGGTGTTTCTGAAGTGTTAATATAGTGAATATGTTATTGGTTTCGAGTTAAAAAGTTGAAAACATAATCAACGAGAGCATTATAACGCCTTGTCGAGTAAAGCAATATTTTTGGACTATATTTTATTTCATCATCCTTTGTGTTGATGATTGATAACAAAGCAGAATGGTTTAATGATAGCTATAGATTACGTCAATACAAATTTGTTGTTTTCGTTGCCATTAAACAACACACATTAGTTAGATAAAATAACACATAACGCGGTGGTTCTGCAGAGAATTAAAACAATAAAATCAAACTTATTGTAAAAAAAAAACATCAGTGTATGTGGTGTTATAGCTCTGTTTGAGCAGTTCAAGAGTTCAACGGATAAGACGAACTGTGCTTCGACATAAAACGGTTTTGGGGCGAAAATAAGAGGTACACACAGACAAGTAGGAATACAAAAAAAAACACACACAAAAAAAACACGGGACATCATGATCAACTTGAGATCATTCGGTTTATATTTATGTTTTCATCATTTCACGTTTAACCGGTGCTTCGATATAAACCTTATTAATCTGGGCGATAGAGTTTAGAATTAAACGAGATGAAGGATGTACGGCATTGATTTATTTTTAATACGTCACAAGGTCATCATTTCATTTGGCGGCAGTACCATGCAGGAAACGTTCTCGATGACCTTTCCCCCTTTAATTATTGCAGGTATAATTGGAAGTGTGGAATATTTATTGGAGCCACGTGTTTTTTGACGATGTGTTTAATCACCGTTTTTTCATCAATGTTGATTGTATTGTACGATAGCTTGAACTCCATGAACTGTATGCATCTGTAATAACACACACGAGCATACCCGGAAGTTAGAGCTTAATAAACTGTCTTACTGCAAAACACACGTTGGCACACGAGAGAGTTAGAATGCAATGAACTGTGCCCGACAGTAACAGTTCAGAAATTGCATTCAGTTTGTCTTTTTCATGCGTTATAAACAACAATGGGTTGTCGCAAATTGCATGACAGCGAAGCCGGTCATGTTGAAAACGCGTCAGCCAATTGTTGTTCATAACGCATGAATAAAGAGAAACTGAATGCTATTTCTTACATTTACAATTATAGTATATAACACTTTCACTAATTATAAATAGGTATTTGCCTTAATAATGTTTTTATTTTCAAAAAGGTCACCCCTTCGTTAAATGGAACAACAGAGTTTATAATATTCATAGCATATGCATAACAAAAGCACAACAAGTGTCATTGAAAGGAAAGCAATGTCATTTGTAAATATAGCGCGATGAACAGTACCCGACTGTAAAACACCCGAGTCAACGTACGATAGTGTTAAACACGATAATAGCCACCATAATAACAAACTCCGTAAAATTGCAATGTAGAGTAAGAATAATTTATTTAATAGAACCGTCAAACGAACATATATACGTAATTTCTTATCCTCACACCTTCAAATATATGTATCAAATTGTTGCAATTATCATTTTAGCTCAGCAAGCTGTTCGAGATCATTATATTACTGCGTGTTGTAAGTAGCACTGTAATTGTCTACTAAATACATGTTTCTCATGTGACACACACGAACTGCTTAAGAAGTACACTGTGTATGTTTATTTACGCTCATCTTGCAAAATATTCAACAAATCCATATTATTAATGGGTTTGCATTACAAATATATTATTGTCGTATTTCTGTTTAATCACGTTCTTTTGAGGTTAAAAGCCACACTATTTGCTTTATTTGTTATAGTACGTACGTTAGAATGGTGAGAATCCGGCTATTTTTCCGGTTCCTTAACTTTGGAGAAAATTCTTTTTATTCGGACTATCTGTAGTTCCTGACAGCTTAATTTTTGTACGTTGCATTACGAAGTTTGCTTATAATGGTCTGTTGGATGCCCGGTGGACTAGTTGGATACCCGGTGGACTGTTGGATACCCGGTGGACTGTTGGATGCCCGGTGGTTATGAATTTCCAAATTTAGCAATATGTCCTTGCACGAGTTCGTCCTTTTTTCTGAACTATCCCTATTGCTTTTGATTTCCTGTTCCGGTTGCCGCCTTTCTTCCTGTCCTATTGTTTGGTTTTTCTCTTTTGGTCTTTTCTACGATATCGGTAAAATACTGTAGAAGTGTCGACGTTTAGCCCTAATTAAACATATTAACAAAGCAATATGTCCTGCACTACAGATGGTGTATCAACATTTCCTCATTGAATCGAAGAATATTTGCAAACAAATGTTTAGATTCGTCATACTGTCGCCCATAATAGTCCGACAAGTGAAAATAGTCTGTCGTGTTGTCGGGGGCGCTTATATGACAAAACTAAACAGTTTGTCGCGTGTTTGAGCGACAGTACAACATAACCAATTTTTTTTATTTGTCCACAGTTTTATCCTACCATCGCGCTATAATATTGTAGTAATAGCAGTACGGCAATACTATACAGTGTGTAGTATTGTCGGGATGACGAAACGGCATCACGACAAAATAAACAGTTTGTCGTGTTGTCAAGGGTTACAATACGATAAACTATATGAGGTTGTAACAGTAATTAGTTTTCAGAAATTAGTTTTCTCGTACTCTTGGTTTTGTCGGACTGTTGTGTTGTCGCACCAGACATCATGACAACACAAGCTAGCACATAGGTCATAGGTTAGCAAAGAAAACGACAAAAAAGATATAAAGTTTGCGTGATAGCGGTCACAGTCAAAGAGAACAACAGAGCTATCACAGCTGTTCATTTTTCACGTTTATATTTTGATATTTTGATTTGTTTCTGTAATACGCGAGTTCGTTGATTTAATGTGACAAGATTGAAGAGTGTATTGTTTTATGAAGCAATCCCAACACATTCATAGTCTAATCACACGAAAATAACCGCTTTGATTCAGTGTTGATTTACATGAAGTTAAAGTTGGACAAGCATTTTTAATGCCATATATAAGTGACTGGTTCCGCTGCACTCATTATCTCAAACATAACAAGCAGCTTAGGTCGAGATGATCTGAGTCCAGAAGATGTTTTTACACGTGATAATCTTTTCACGCGCCTTGTGTTGTATAATGGATCTGATCATGTTTCTCACGTTGAATAGACACACGTTATGTATTAACGAACGATCGTTGCTGTTCATTAACAATTTTCCGTCTATCGTAATAGAATCACGCCTGTACATTACAATAAAACATGTCCAAGAACTGTGATATTAAGAGTACATTACAAATTAGAGTACAAACGTTGACATTAATATACATAATAACATTGTGAGTACATATCAATATAACCGAGTCTTCGTTGCTGTTAATTTACAATTTTCCATCTATGTAATAGAATCACGCGTATTCAAAACAGTAAAATCTTTTTAAGAACTGTGACACATTAATATAATATCACATTTTTTAATCATCGAAAGCTTTGACAATAACGTAATAACAGGGAATTATTAAATGCAAAGTTAAAAAAAAATTGAAAAACACGTGATTTTAAGTTACATGTTTATCGCAACAACAATACAACTGTAAAGGTGAATCATTCCTCGGGACGGGGTTAATATTCTAGCTATTCATCAATGCGGCTCTTGTTCGATTCTCGTCGACATAAGTTGTCTGTCTGTTTGCATTATTGGGGTTTAATGTCTCTTCAACCCATGTATAAGTCATAGAGTGTGCATTGATGGCGATTTTATAGTGTTATCACTGAAATAGCACACCGTAAACACATTGCCATGATACTTCACTCGGTCACATTATTCTGACACCGAGTGGATCAGTCCTATTCATGTCCAGAATGCTGATGATTATGGGGGAGTGAAGAAATTACCTGATTTTAACGTCTTAAGCGTGACGCGGTCGGGATTCGAAACCGGGACCTTCCACGCTCGACGCGAACAGTCTTCCACTGAACTATCGTGGTTGTTGAACATAAGTATATTTTGTTTGTTTTACTGGAGTTAATCGGCCCTTCAACTCATGTAAAGGTCATATCGAAACGGTGTTTGCTTGTAACAGTGTGCGCTTGCGAGGGCTGTCTCACTGAAATATCACACCGCATGATACTTCACTCGGTCACATTATACTGACGTCGAGCCAACAAGTCCTTCTCCTACTCAGAAATGACGAGCGCTTAGCAGGAAGCGAGAAGAGTGTCTTATTTTAACTTTGACGCAGTCGGGATTAGAGCCCCCGCCTTGGATTCTAACACCAGCCTACCAGCACGAAGCGAACGCTCTTCCACTGAGCCAGTCAATATAAGTTAGATTATGTGAAGTTGCAAGTATGAACAGGTGGCTTTCCTTCAGGTACATTGCATGGTTATATTCTCTCATTCGAGGCATCAACAGGGTAAGCAGCACAGTTACAAGTGGTATTTTAGCTGTTGTAAAATGAATACATTTCAAACTTGAGGCTTTCCAGTTCTAAAAGCAGAGTTTTATTTCAGCCTCGTCTGCGTAACTCCGTACTTTGATAAGATAACGTTTTTGTGAAATTTTCATTTTAATAAATTGCAAATTTAATATAGATGATATAGATAAAGTATTTACGAGTGATGAAAAGTCGTGACTTTTTCAAACAGCCACTGTCCCCATTCCCTTACTTTGAAAGCATCCCTACGTCGTATTTGAATCATTTTCATGAGATAACATGTAGAGATATCGGTAATGATGGTGTGACGGCCGACATTATTGATACATTTGTCTCGAGAATTATGCAACTTGATTGATCACCACTTACCGTAAGATAGAACAACGCTTATATGTCACCGTGTCACGATAGACTATCTTTTTCTATATGAGTGATTTAAAAAACAATTTCCCAACACAAATGATATAGAGCAGGTTCATACTGATGGTGGCTTTTTGATGAGGCTGTTGTTTGTTTGTCAATATCTTTAGTTAAGTTGATCGTAGTTCTTCTCATTTCAAGCTACAAGCTTAAAGAGTAGCTGAAGCACGTCACAAAATCATACATTGTTGTTAACAACTTGATTAGAAATATCGGAGTATCCAGTTTTTTCGCCGTAGTTAATATTGCTAATTACTTATTGATGTTTATTTATAGATCTTGTCTGTGATGTTTTGTAAATATTTACTCTGCACTATCTCGCTGTATCCTTGAAAGTCGCGACATAATGGCAGCATCGCAAAGATATCGGACGGTTTCGAACTTTCAAAACAGCATCCCTGCGACTTTGGTGTGACATCATTATGCATATATTCAGCTATTTAGTTCCCCTAGTACGCATGTACGCGAATCCCTCTTTGATGGGGAGGAGAATATCAGCGGGACACTCGGGAAGACCAAACATGTTGAACATGTTCAATAACAGACCGCATGTGCTTGAGAAAATCTTAACGCTAAGTTCAATCAATTTTGTTTCTCCTACGTAGCATACTTGAAAGGAGTAATTAGCATTCATAATGTAAACATTAATATATTATTTACATGAAAGAATAATTAGAATGAATTAGCTAAATAATGTAAACTCGTGTTTCCACATGTATATCATACGTGTTAAAATATTCATTGGTTGTACAATTGTATTGCTATACACTTCGGTTGAAAGTAAACGGGGAACTTTATTACTGTAGACAAACCCAAGATAAACAAAGGCTTCCCTAGGGAGCCAGTTGGGGTAAGATGACCTTAATTGATGGATGTCATTCCTCCTGGGTGATTTGATATGTTTAAACCAGAAATATACTTCTAAAATATGTATCCTACTCCAGCAGTGTCACAAAACAGATGTGATGTTGGTTTGTGCTATCTTGATCAATTCGTCGAAGTCAGAATGATTTGTAGTGATCTTTGGGATAACAAGCTATAGATACAGTAAATAAATATAGAAATATGATCTCCATAATTACCTTGAGTGTACATTATAAGGAGGAAGATAAAATGGACACAAGACAGATGGACCGAATCTTAAAGTCATTTTACACAGGAAGCTCGTATCATTGGTTGAAAGATGGCGGGATATCTAGAAAAAAATTTTCTTGAAAATGTTGAAACTGTAAAGTAATTGCGAAGCTTGAAATTTCAAACTTTCAGCATATCATCACTGTAGAATGTTTTTACATTTCACAAACACTTTATACAAAGCATAGTTTAACAGGGGCTTCTAATTCATTCAAATTTTCCACCTGTCCATAAGCAGGGTCGTACCCTGGGGAAAATCATTTGGGGGACATTTTTTTCCTGTCGAATGTATCTTTACGGAGAATATTACAGCTGTAAAACTTGACTGTCACAAAGATACCAATTACCGACAATCCTCTCTCACCTCTATGTGAAACAAAACTACATAAACATATTATGCACCAAAGCATCATGTTAACTACATCTTCTTGATACCCAACAAGGTTTCCGTAAATTTTGAACTTAAGAAATTTCGGCTAGTTTTTAGACTTTTCTAAAAGGTTTGGATAAGGTTTCTTATCAATGTCTCCTACATAAACTTAATTTATATGGTTTTCCTAATAAAACTCTGACGTGGCTCATATTTCCATTGTATATTCGTGGATTCAGGAATACCTCAGGGTACACTCCTCGACCTTCTTCTATTCTAACTCTGATTTAAAAAAAAAAAAAAAAAAAAAAAACTACCAGACATGGTTTAATCTGAAGCCATACCATTTGCATGCGATTGTTTGTTCTACAGGATCTTCAACTGAAAGCAAAATTCGTCCCATGGTTTGTTATATCTTTCCAATTCCTATGTCAATTTTATACGTATTGTTAAGGGGCCGCGGTGGCCTTTCACCTCCTAATTCGATTCCCGTCCGGGGCGTTCTAGTGTGAGAAAGTTGCCAGTGACTTGCCGTAGGTCGGTGGTTTAATCCGGGTACTCCGGTTTCCTCCACCAGTAAAACTGGCACGTTCGTAAATGGCCTTAGCTGTTGATTGGACAATAAGCCCTTAATATAAACAAACAAACAAACAAACATGTATTGTTAATAAACTATTGTACATTATACTTCTAATATAACTTTACTAACTTCATTTGTTATATATTTGTTTATGATGTATTGTTTTACTGCAAAGATAAATGTCTTATTCTGATTGGTTAACACTTGCCAGGCTACATACGGCTATGTTTGTAATCTTGACGGGGTACACAAATGCACTTGCTATTTTGCGCATCATGAGAGGTATTTCCCATTACAAAGCTGTACCGGAAGTCGTCTCCATAAACAATAGCGGTTATATACAGGATACTATAAATATTAAACGCGGAAAAATAATTAAAATAACTCTCTTTCAAAGTTATAATGGTTTTGTAGTATGCCAAATTCGTTGTACAGGTATTTGGCATTGTTCATGCTCCCTGTCATAATCATATGTACCATGCGCCTTAATTTTGACAGGGAACATGGACCGTGTTACCACTTCAAACTTGGAGAGTTTGTCCTATAGTCTTCGGTGGTACTTGAAGGAAGAAGATTTTTTTATTGGGGTTCAAGGTACCTTCAACTAATGCCAAGGTCATGTCGAGTCTATGTCTGCTTGTGACAGTGCGCACTTCTGGCGATTTTATATTGCTGTCTCACTGAAGTATCAAGCCACAGACATGCATTGACATTATACTCCACTCTGTCAAATTTCCCTGACACCGAGCCAACCAATCGAAAGAAGGAAAACATTTATCACGTTATAGAACAAAGCATGCATATCTGTGTTACATGTAAATACACATATTGATGAAATGATGCCGAGTTAGTCTGAAGTAAAATTTACACCTTTTTAATGCGAAATTTATCCTTATCGAGAGAATTTCAGTATCAATCAATGCGTTTGCTTTGAGTTGTTCTTCGTACAGCAGAAGTGCAT